>CAUYSK010018250.1:0-51665 GCA_963575035.1 Avahi laniger
ACTGTTTCTCTAACTGTATCTTTGTACTCATTAACCCATCTCTCTTCATTCCCCTTCCCACCTACCTACCCTTCCCAGCCTTTACTATCTGTTATTTTACTCTCTACTTTTATGACATCAACTTTTTTAGCTACTCAAAACAGCATACAATTTACAACTTATGAATTGTTTATTTCTGTAATTTTTTATTTGATATTTTTGGACCATGGTTGACTGCTAGTAGCTGAGACTGGGAAAAGGGAAACCACACATAAGGGAAGACCACTGGATCTTTGAGCATTGATTTTTTTTTTTTTTGTTTGTTTGTCTTTCATTCGTTCAACAATTTTTTTTTTAATGAGGGCCTACACTGTGTTAGGTACTGTTATAAAGTGATCAAATCAGAAATAGTCCTTACCTTATTAGAACTTATATAATGGTGGGAGAAGAAGTAAATAAAAATAAAAATGAAATTTCAGATTGTGAAACATCTTTGAAGGAAAATAGGATGCTATGAGAGAGAATCAGTGAGCTGATGGTGAACCAATTTTAGGTTGGCTGGTTAGGAAATTCTCTCTGAGGAAGTGACATTTGAGCAGAGATTTGAGCTGGCCACTTTCAAGAGAAGAAAAGGGGAAGGCAGTGAGTGCCAGGCCCTGGAAACAACACACGCAGAGACCTGAGTGAGAAGGGATGTGGCATATTTGGGAAACCTAAAGAAGACTGATGTGGTTATAGCTTCAGAAATAAAGAGGAGCGTGGTCATGGGTTTGGATGAGTTTGAGAAGCTGGATTAGTGCATAGCTTCTTAAACCTTAATCATGTTCAGGGGATTGGATTTTCATTGCAAGGACATGGAAAACCATTGAGTTTTAGTTGGGTAGTGATATGAGCCTTAAGGCTGTTGTGTGGAGAATGGATTGAAGGGAGTCAAAAGGAAACAGGGTGAACAATGAAGAGAAAGAGACTTAAGTCATTGCCCAGTTGACAGATGATAGTGGTGGACTTTCCTATAGAGATGACAGTGTAAATGGACAGAAGGGGAAAGACCCAGGATGCACTATGGAAGAGAATGGACAAAACTCATTAATAAATGTGGGATAAAGGAGAAAGAGGTATACAAAATGACTCCCAGGTTTCTGGGTTGAGTAACTGATGGACTGAGGTGCCATTATGGAGATGAGAGAGGCTGGGAGTACTGACCATACTTACCCCACTGCTGCCTTGAGACTGCATCTGGAAAGGTCTGTATATTTGCTGAGTTTACTTGGCATATCAGCAGGAGCTATTTATAGAAACTGCATTCTGGTTTAGCATAATACAATAAACAACAAGGGCATTGCTACCAATACAACTTTTCTTTATTAGGCTTTATTTATTAGACTTTATTTTAGAGACGTTTTAGGTTCACAGCAAAATTGAGAGGAAGGTGCAGAGATTTCCCGTATATCTCCTGTCCCTACACATAGTCCCTCCCATGTCAACATGCTCCATGAGAGTACATGGAGTGCATGTGTTATAATTACGTGTGTACATGTGTTATAATTAGTGAGCCTTCCTTCATGATGCATCATTTTACCCAGAGTCCATAGTCTACATTAGGGTTCACTCTTGGTGTTGTGCATATCTATGGTTTTTGACAAATTTATATTGACATATGTCCCCCATTATACTACCATACAGAGTAGTTTCACTGCCCTCATAATCCTCTGTGCTCTTCCTATTCATCCCTTTCTTCCCACTAACTCCTGTCAACCACTGATGTTTTTACTATCTTCATAGTTTTGCCTTTTCCAGAATGTCATGTTGTTGGAATGATGCAATATTGTACGTTTGTCAGATTGATTTCTTTCATTTAGTAATATACATTTAAGTTTCCTTCATGTCTTTTCAAGTCTTGAAAGCTCATTTCTTTTTAACGCAGAATAAGATTTCATTGTCTGGACATACTATAGTTTATCAATTCACCTACTGAAGGTCACCACAGTAGCTTCCAAGTTTTGGCAGTTATAAATAAAACTGTTATAAACATCCATGTGTAGGTTTTTGTGTGGACATAAGATTTCAATTCCTTTGGGTAAATACCAAGGAACGTGATTATTGGATTATATGGTAAAAATACATTTAGTTTTGTAAGAAATCACCAAACTATCTTCCAAAGTGGCTGTACCATTTCGCATTCCCACCAGCAGGAATGAAATTTTCTGTTCTTCTACATTCTTACCAGCATTTGCTATTGTCAGAGTTTTGGATTTTGGCCATTCTAATAGATGTGTAGTGATGTCTGATTGTTGTTTTTATTTGAATTTCCCAACATTTAAAAAAATTCAGATAATGGGTTCAGTTTTTTTCCCACTGGGAAGAAGAAACATTAATAGAAAAATTTGAATGTTAAACAATACATACTACTGAATTATAAGGCAAACAGTGACTTTAGAGAGCAAACAGTGAAAGAATGCGATACCTAAATTGCAATTTTAGACCCAGGAAATCAGCTAAAGAGACTTAAAATATAAATAAATTTGCCTAAGAATTCCTTTGAGGGATCATGCTATGAAAGGCATTTTGGTTTGGAAATACTATTAATATAATATTTGAAGTTAATTGCCATCCCACAAACAAGTTCCTGTGGAGATAGGGCAGCAGTAGGGGTTATTAGAAAGAATTTAGAGAGTACTAAAGAGCTGGTTTTTCTGAATCAGAAAGGACTTGATCATATATCCAATTCTGGAAACATCAGTCATCTTTGTTCTGAAAATCAGTGAGAACTAGAAGTATCTCAAAGGATCTCAGTAAAAACTCCCCCATGGGGCATTATCTTTATTATGGGGAAAGATGGAATTCTAATAAATAGACTTTGAGGTAGACAGATTCCTGGGGACATGGCAATTTCCTTTGGTGCCCTGTGGCCATTGGTAAGTGAGGGGTAAGTAAAGGCCCAGAGGGCAACCTAAATTGGGCAAGTAAAGCAGCTCAGATTTGCTTAATTTAAACTATTGTCTGACAAATATACTTCAGGGAAATGGAATGAGCAGCGAAAAAATGTTCCAGGGACAGCATAGAACTTCAGGCATTGCAGTAAACTCCTGGAAGTTGAGACAAAATCTGCAAGCTTATTGCAGGATGGTCTGACACTGAGATGCAGATACACAGAATCATGTAGAGAAATGCTTTCTTCAAACAGGACCAGGGGGTGGGAGGGATTGGAGTGCAGCAGTTGCTATAGAGCAGTGAGGTCTAGGGAGAGATGGGAGCCAGGGAACTCAGACTTGAATTCACTGGGAATTGAGTGTGGAGAGGGTTTGAGCATCCCACAAAACTAGGTGCTATCAAAAATGTGTCTTGGGTTACAATGAGTTACCACTTCACATGCTCTAGGATGGCTAGAATCAAAAGACAGATTATGACAAGTGTTTTCAAGCATGTTGAGAAATTAGAACCATCTTGCATTGCTAGTGGGACTGCAACATGGTATAGCCTCTTTAGAAAACAGGCTGGTAGTTCCTCAAATGGTTAAACAGAGTTACCATATGACCCAGCATTTCCACTCTAAGGCATATACCCAAGAGAAATGAAAACATATGTCCACACAAAAACTTGTACCCAAATGTTCACAGCAGCATTATTCATAATATCCCAAAAGTATATCAGCTGATGAATGAATAAATAAAACATGATATATTCATATAATGGAACATTATTTGACAATTCAAATAAATGAAGTACTCATACGTACTACAACATGGATGAACCTTGAAAACATGCTAAGTGAAAGAAAATCACAAAGGAACACACATTGTCTGATTCCATTTATGAGAAATGTCTAGAATAAACATATCTATAAAGCTAGTAAGTAAATTAGTGACTGCCTAAGACTTTGATGGGAGGAGTGTATGGAAGGAAGGGTCAGGGATGATTGCTAACGTGTGGGGTTTCTTTTCGAGGTGATGGAAATGTTCCGGAATTAATTGTGCTCATGGATGCAAAACTCTGTCAATATATTAAAAGTTACTGAATTGTACACTTTAAATAGATGAATTGTGTGGTACATGGTAACTTTGTACTTTCCCCTAAATGAATGTGTCTCAACTACCATCATATCTTGGTTTAATCCCTTAATCTGGCAAGAGTGGACAGGAAAGATTCCCCAAGAAGAGATTGAAGACAGTGAACAAGACCAATCTCATTTTTATTTCAGTGAAGACAAGGTAGAATTATAGGTGTTAATTTTGTAAAGTTTTAATGGATTGATTGATTGATTTGGTGCAATCTCTGAGGCTATTAGCAGTGAAAATGATTAAAAAAAAAAAACCCTAAAACCCAAAATTGAAATGATGTCAGATGTTTCAGAGACAATACGTCAGGGAAAAAATTGAAAACATAGGTTCTATAAAACAACTTACATGGAGGGAGAGGAAATCAGATAGAATAGCAGGCTGTAGCTGCTGAAAAGGGGGATAATGGTAAAGATTAAAAATTTTTTAATTTAAAAATCAATACTCTCTGGATACTGTTCTATTTTTACCTTATACTATATATAAACATTAACTCAAAGTGGATCAAAAACTTAACCATAAGAGCTAAAATTCTAAAACCCTGAAAAGAAAATATAAGGAAAAGGCTTCATGACATTAAATTTGACAATGATTTCTTGAATATGACACCAAAAGCAAGTCAATAAAAGAAAAAAATAGATAAATTAGACTTCATCAAAATAAAAGTATTTTGTGCATTAAATGACATTATCAACAGAATGAAAAGGCAACCCACAGAATGGGAGAAAATATTTGCAAATCATATATCTGATAAGTGATTAATATCCAGAATATATAAAGAAACCCAGTAACTCAAAAAGAAACAGCTCAATTTGAAAATTGGCCGGGGACTTGAGAAGGTATTTCTCCAAAGAAGAAATGACCAATAATCACATGAAAGATGCTCAACATCACTAAAATTAGGAAAATGCAACTCAAAACCGCAATGAAAACCACTTTAGTGATTAGGGTTGTCATTATTTAAAAACCAGAAAGTAGCAACTATTGGCAAGGATATGGAGAAATTGGAACCTTTGCACATTGCTGATGGAAATGTAAAATGGAGAAGCTGCTATGGAAAATAATCTGGCAGCTCCTCAAAAAATTAAAAATACAATTACCACTTGATCCAGCTATCCCACTTGTATGAATATACCCAAAAGAATTGAAAGCAGGGACTTGAACAGATTTTTGTGCACTCATGTTTATAGCAACATTATTCACAATAGCCAAAAAGTGTAAGCAATCCAAATGTCCATTGACAAATAAATGGATTTTAAAAATGGCATATAATAATGCTGAAATTAAAAAAAAAATCTAAAAAAATCCAGGGATCAGATTATAGCTGAGATAGGATCAGTATGTGATTTGGATCAGAGCTCATAGCATAACCAGGGTCAAGGACTGTCAGGTTACCATGGTCAGAGCTCAAAGTGTGACAAGTGTCAGGGCTCAGCATATAACCAGGATTAGGGCTTAGCATGTTTGCAGGGCTAAGAGAGAGACCAGTGTCAGGGCACAGTATGTGATGAGGATCAGCACTTAGATTGTGACCAGAGTGAGTATATGAACAATAGGGTTAAGAGTCGGTGCACAACCAGGATCAGGGCTTGATGTGTGAGCACAGTCATGGCTCAACATGTGCTTGGGGTCACTAGTTGGTGTATGACTACATTTGGGGCTCATTGTGTAACCAGGCTCAGGCCTCAATATGTTATGAGGGCAAGCAGTCATTGTATGGCAAGAATCTGGGCTCTATGTGTGACCAGGATCAGAATTCAGGATACAACCAGGGTCAGGGCTCAGTGTTTCTAAGGTAAGTGCTCAGGGTATGACAGGTGTCTGGAATCACTATGTGACCAGAATCAGGGCTCAGTGTTCAATCAAGATCAGAAGTCACATGTGCCTGAAGTCAGGGACTGAGGATGTGATCAGGATTTTGGCTCAGTGTTCAACCAGAGTTGGACCAGGGTGTAGCTTAAGAGTGGGCTCAGAGTTAAGCATATGTCTGTGACATGTGTCAGCAGGGGATTGGGGGAGAACAAAGCATGAAACTAGGACAGGGGTCTGTGTATGACCCAGTTCAGACTCAGAATGTGTCCACGGTTGGGACTCAGCATGACCTGCATCAGGTCAGTGTGTGACCAGTGTTAGAGCTCATCACAAAAGCACTGGACGGAGATTTCAGCAACCATCCTACTAGTTTATACTACAGCAGTGGGGCACTCAAGGTTCTCTGGGGAACCATCAGGCAGTGTGGGAAGGGAAGGCACCTTGCCGTCTAGGTGGGTGCTGACAGCAGTCTAGTGCAAAGGAAAGAACAGGTCTGCTGCAAAATACCCAACCAAGAGTAAATCAACGGAATACGGTGATTAAGAAGATGTGAATGAGCCAAACAGACAAAGACAAGTAAAAGAAAACACCAAGGCTTTGGTGAATAGTAAGATGTGGATCCCCCCGCCCCCCACAAAAAGGCATATAATACCTGCAATGGAATATTATTTAGCCTTAAAAAGGAAGCAAATTCTGACACATGCTATGACATGGTTGGACTTTGGAGATGTTATACCAAGTGAAACAAGTCAGCCACAAAAGGATGAATGTTGTGTTATTCCACTTAAACGAGGTAACTAGAGTAGTCAAAATTATGGAAACAAAAAGGAGAATGGCGGTTGTCAGAAACTGGGGGGAAGAGAGAATTAGGAGTTATCATTAATAGGTTTACAATTTCCATTTGGGATGATGAAAAAATTCTGGGGGTGAATGGAGGTGATGGTGACACAACAGTATGAATGTACTTAATGACATTGTTCTGTACACCTAAAAATGTTTAAAACAGTAAATTTTGTGCTATGTATATTTTACCACAATGAAAAACGAAAACAAAATACAGGCAGTAGGCTGGATTTGGCCCATGGGCCATAGTTTGTGAACACTTGATGTGGGTGTATTCTTGATTCATACCAATTCTCTGGCAGTGTGCCTGCTATTGTTTGAATGTGTCCCCATCAAACTTTAGGTGTTGCCAATGTGATGGTATGAAGCCCTGGGGGCCTTTAAGAGGTGATCAGACCATGAGGTCTCCTCCCTTATTAACGGAGTTAAGGCCCTAGAGGCTTCATGCAGCCAGCCAACATTTGGCTAGTTTGCTCTTCCACCTTCCACCTTGCGGGGTTGCAACAAGAAGGTCCTCACCAGATCAAATACTGGCAACTTGATATCTTGGACTTCCAGCCTCCAGAACTATAAGAAGTAAATTTCTGTTCTGTATGAATTACACACTCTCAAGTATTCTATTATAGCAGCACAAATGGACTAAGACAGAACCCTTGCGCAAATTAGCTAACCTAAGTTGTGGTTTCCTTTTAGGAACAGCATCTACCTTTATTATGGTTATAATAAGAATAAACAAGACATTGCAATACTTACCAAATTCCTTGAGAATAAAATTCCCCTGGAGGGCTTACTAAAATACACATGCTTGCTTGCACTTTACTTTTTTTGTTTTTTTTACTATGGCTGCTGCTGCTGCTAATAGTAAGTGGTCAGTAAATATATGTAGCTTGTTTTTTCCTTAAATTTTTAACTCCTTTGACCCAATGTCCACATTAAAGCCTTTTGCTACTATGTTACTTTTTTTTTGTTTTTCCTAAAGTCTAGGGTGTACTTTGACTTTTCACAAAGGATAAGGAAGGGCATTTTGAAAACTGTTGGATGGGGAAGGGAGTCTGGTGATATAGGAGAGAGTCTCTAAGATACAGGTTATTGTTGTGGGTGTCATTTATAAAGAACGAGGAGTCTTGCCTCCCTGAGTCAAAGGTCGCAAACCTAGAATGCTCACTGGATCCAGGCAGCGTCTCACTGGGTCAAGCAGGCCCGGTTAGAATTGTGGAGAATTAATGAGTGCCTAACCTTTTGGAAGGGGGCAGCTGCCACTTAGCTCTTGCCTTTTATTGCTGTATACAGCTTTTTCAAGAGAAGACAGAAATCTGAACTTATAAAATGTTATCAACAAATAGTCATTATTTTTCTTAGCCTATTGTCCTCTAGGTTTTCACCTTGGATCAATTCATTCAATGACGGTTAAGTTCTTGCTTCTCTGGCTGACTCTCAGGTGTAATGATCCATGAAAGAGAGGTTCTTGCTTCTGGGAACTAAAGATGGTGAGGAATCCAAATTTTCGGTATTATTAACAATGAAGGAAGTTACACTCACCCGACCTCACCATTCTAGATCCCTGACTTCAGATTGCCCCCAGGTGGCTTCACAGTCGAGGCATTCCCTTGTCTCCCTTGCCTTCCCCACCAAGGCATGAGATGTTAGTGACCCCTCAAAGTGTGATATGCTCGCATTGTATTCCTGCCAAGGCCCTGTCCAGGAACAGCAGAGGCGACTGGGTTAGGTATTAGGGCATCTTTCCACCAAGAAGTCTGTGACAAACAGAGCAGCCTCGCCTCCTGGCTGAGGCTCAGTCTTTCTGTCGTGTTGCCACTGCACTCACCTGCTGCCACCACCAGCCAGCTCAGATTCCTGTCCACCGGAGCCAGTCCTGGTCTTCACTGTCCCCTCTTCCTTAGGGTTTCTGCAGAAGTGGGGACTTCTCCTTCACTCGTCATTTGTAAGAAATTCGTAACCCCTTATTGTGATAGAAAAGTAAACCTCAAATCCATCATTTAAGTTCCTGAATTTATTCTGAATAGCTAGTACTTTGTGCTATGAAGGACATTTTCGTATGACAGAGGCTGCTCTGTTATAGTCCTGGAAAAAACACTGGGCCGAGAGAAAATTCCAGACCTATTATATATTGGGTATGGGGATTTAGGCAAGTTCCTTAATGTCACTGAATCTGTTTCTTCATTTGTAAAATAGGGATCATAGTACTTACCATAAGAATATCCTTAAAAGTCATATAATATATTCTTTTCTGTAATACCTACTATTAACATGGTGCCTAGAGCTCAGTAAGCTGTGAGTGAATATTTGTTGAATTAGAATGATGGAATTGCTGCTTTAAAAATAGCAGATATTATGAATATAAAGGTGATGAAATAATACTAATTTTAGATTTTAAGTTGATATTTTATACAATACTTTATGAAAATTCATAGGTGCATTTCTTTTTTTTGTAAAATTTTTATTTTTAAGTAACTGTGGATTCACATGTAGTTATAAGAAATAATACAAAGAGATACTTCTACCCAGTTTCTCTTAATAGCAATATTTTATATAACTATAGTGCAGTATCACAACTGGGAAATTGCCATGAATAAAATCCATCAGTCTTATTTTGATTTCATTAGCCTTACCTGCACCCATTTATTATCTAGTTCTGTGCATTTTTTCATTTGTGTGGGTTCGTGTGATACCATTACAGTCAAGATACAGAGCAGTTCCATCACGAGGGTTCCTCATGCTACTCTTCGGTAGCCACATCTGCCTCCCTCTTTCCCTCAGCCTCTGGCAACCGCTAATCAATTTCCTATCGATATTTTTGTCATTTCAAAAATGTTATATAAATGGAATTATACAGTATATAATTTGAGATTGACTGTTTTTCACTCAGCACATTTCCCTTGGGATTCATGCAAGTTGTGTTTATCAATAGTTCATTCCCTTTTATTGCTGAGTAGTGTTTCATGATTTGGAAATACCAAATATGATACTAAGTACCATAGTTTTTTACCTTTTCACTCATTGAAAGGCATTTGGGTTGTTTCCAGCTTTTTGCTATGAGGAATAAAGCTGCTATGAATATTTGTGTATAGACTATCATGTTTGTATAAATCTAAATTTTCATTTACACTTTATTTTTTAAATTCATTAGAGGTGTTCACTATTTTAGCTAATGAATAAGGAAAATATGCAAATCAGTAGTGAATATTCTTTGTTGGTAGTATTCTTTTGGGTGTAAATAGGAATGATTTTGACATATATGTCAGTAGAATACAATTAAATTGCATAGCTTGACATACAGGAGCTTGTATATTGGCTACATGTATATCTAATGTTATTAATACCATATATTTATGCCAGCTGCTGGTTAAATTGAATGCCTGTATTTACACAGGAAAGATGTCTATATGCTAGTAAAACACATTTGCTTGTAAACTATCTTTCAATTGTAACATGTGCTAGAATTTAATGCTTTATTACAAATAAGTACAAACATTTGCACAATTTCCTCTATGTGTTCTCCTTCCCCAATTCAGATTGTGTGAAGTGTTAAATAAATATAATCCTTGGCACATACCCAGACCACATCAATGTTTACCCCTCAAATGTCACTAAATGAGAAGCTCTTTGCACAGGTGATAATTGGTTAAGTTATAACAACCAAACAATTGTTTAACAATAGCAGCAAATCCATATACAGTGCTTACTGTATACCAATCAATGTCCTGATGCTGCCAATCATATTCCTATACTGCTTATTAATGTGAGGTAATCTGCACTATAACCCCAGAATATATGTATATCAGCATATTTCTCTTATAGCTGGAACACTGAAACGCAGACAGAGTGACTAGGTAACTTTTCCAAATTCTCACAGCTAATAATTGGGAAAACTGGGATGAACTTAGTCTTGCTCCAAAGGCCATAATTTAAGTACTATATTTTTTCTAAGATTAGGATCAGTAAATCAAAATAAGCCAGCACACCAAAATAAGATGGTTAATTGTAGTAAAAGTGGGGTTCTGGATTCTTCCCTTGTCAGAATTAAATAAGAACTTATAACTTTACCTCAGCTAAACCAGGTTATTACATAAATGTGGTATAGTAGGGTTTCTCAGTGAAGCCTGATTCCATCTTAGAATTAGACACATCAGGGCAGGTTCATTCAGGTTCTGTTTGGAAAAAGGTCTGAGGAAACTCTCAGGAATGAACTTATTACAAGAGAAAAGAGAATTAAGAGGCAAGCTTGGCAATTATTATAGAAGTTGGGACCAATTTTGAATACAACATGCTGTCTGCTATTAAGATTTGCTTTTCAGAACAATGCTCATGAATTCATTTCTAGGAGACTGAAGACTAAAGATAAAAGTGGAAAAAATTTTCACCAAAACTTAGTAATGTGTTAAGAGCAATAAGCAGTGTTGTATTGTTGCCTATTAAAAAAGCATGGTACAAAAAATGAAGGAGTGAAAAACTGGGTACCAAGAAGATGGAACTTTGGTATATTTAGAACATTAGCATATTAATAACACTTATAGCTTTAGTGAAACCCTGCTCCTAGCACTATGGGACTATCCAAGGCCTTTATTGGTAGTGCCTGGCAAAATCCCATGTTTGAGTCTCTGGATTTAACGTCCTGGGTGAGTATTTTATCAGTGGCATGAGGCAGTGCCTTGTGTCATTAGGTTACAGAGCTCTGGCACAGAAATCAGCACCATGGACAGCAGATGTGGGCAGGGGCACCACCCTTGCAAGGCTTCACGGTCTGTAGCAGGTTCAACACAGATACTTGAAAAGGGTGCTGAAGACGCGTAGGGGAAAAATAAAGGGTACCAAACAGAGGCAGAGAAAACACTTTTGTGTTCATTTGAGGAAAACCTCAAATAAGCACTCTGAGAAAAATTTGCGGGTGGAAAAAGGGAGCTTGTAGAAAATAGAGGCTCTATAAAAGAAGGTAAGGGCTATAGCTAGAGATATACTATTTATTACTCTAATGCAATATCATTATTGTTTATGTGACTCTGGCACATTGAAAACAGAAAGGAAAAATCCAGGTTACAAATGTAGTTGCCTTTCTCAGATAGGTTAGGAAGCTTTTTGTCTTATATATTTTTAATATAGTCTCAACTAAAGAAGAAAGGAGTCTTTTAGATTTAGAGCTCAGTAGTATGATGAATGAAAGTGTGTTTGGATTCAGGAACAGTACTCTACTTTTTCTTTTATTTTGCCTACAGTATAAGAGGGATGTAAAATACATACAATCGACATTTTCTAGTGATTTAGGGAATTCTTTAGAAAAGAATCATTAAGTAAGAGTAAGTTTTCTGGTTATTTGTTGCTGCATAACAAACAATTCAATATTAGTGGTATAAAATAATAACCATTTTATTATTCTATGGATTCTGTGGGTCAGGAATTCAGACAAGGCACAGTCAGGATGGCTTATATATCATTAGGGTTCTACCAAAGAAAAATAACCAGTAAGCAGATCAGTATCTAGATCCGGATCTGGGTATGTGTCCAGTTGATCCTTGAACAACATGTGTTTGAACTGTGTAGGTCTACTTATACATGATTTTCCTCCACCTTTGCCACCCCTGAGACACCAAGACCAACATCTGTTCTTCCTCCTCTTCCTTAGCCCACCCAACATGAAGAAGACAAGGATGACTTCCACTTAATGAGTAGTAAATATCTTTTCCTTATGATTTTCTTAATAATATTTTTTCTCTAGCTTACTTTATTATAAGAATACAATATATAATATTTATACATGTAATGTACAAAATATGTTAATCTACTGCTTATGTTATTGGTAAGTCTTCTAGTTGGCTATCAGTAGTTAAGTTTTGGAGAAATCAAAAGTTATACATGGATTTTTGACTGTGAGGGGTTTAGAGGGGTTGGTGTGCCTAACCCCCATGTTGTTCAAGAGTCATCTGTACACACACACACACACACACACAAACACACACACACACACACACACACAAAATCGGTTGTTCCTTGGTATCTGCAGGAGATTTGTTTTGGTACCCTGAGGATGCCAAAATCTCCAGATACTCAAGTCCCTTGGATATAATGGTGTAGTATTTGCATGTAACCTCCACACATTGTCCCTATATTTAAATCATCTCTAGATTATTTATACCTAATGCAATGTAAACAGTTGTTATACTGTATTGATACTGCATTGTTTTATTTGTATTATTTTGTATTGTTATTTTTAATAATTAATTAATTTACAGAGGTGAGATCTTGCGATGTTGCCCAGGTTGGAGTGCAGCAGCACAATTATAGTTTGCTATATCACTTTTTGAATAATTCTGACCCTTGGTTGGTTGAATCACAGGATGTATAACTCATGCATATGGTGGGCTAAGTATATGTGTGTGTATGCATGTATGTATATATGTATGTGTGTGATGTGGGGGGTATATTTTATATATATATATGTAAAAAAATAAAAACTAACCACAAGTAATTGGCTTACATGACTATGGAAGCTGGCTAGGCTAGTCTGAAATCCATATGGCAGGCCAACAGGAAGGGCAGGCTGGAAACTTGGTTAACAGCTGACACTGCAGTCCATAGGTGGAATTTCTTTTTCCTCAGGGAAGCCTCAACTCTGTTTGTAAAGCCTTTTAACTGATCAAAATGATCAAATCAGGCTAACCTAGATTATTCAGGATAATCCTCTTTACATGTAGGCAACTGATTGTAGATGCTAATCCTGTCTGTAAAATCACCTTCATAGCAACACCTAGATTACTATTTCATTGATTAACTGGGTACTAGATCCTAGCCAAGTTTGACACACAGAAGGCTTGTCTCTGCTCCACAATGTTTGGGTGTTCATTTGGGAAAGCTTAATGGGTTGAAGTGATCTAAACTTCTGGGGAACCATCCAGGGTCTTCTCACTCATGGGTCTGGCATCTGACTTGCAGGTGGGCTCAACTTCACGTGTTATCTGGAGCTCCTCCACATGGCCTCTCCACTTGGCTTTGACTTCTCACAATGTGGTAGCTGGGTTCTGAGAGGCCGCAAGCTCAGAACAAGAGGACCAAGAAGACCAGGCATAAGCTAAGAGGCCTCTTCTGACCTGGTCTCAAAAATCATCCAGTGTCACTTCTGATTACAAGCATGTCACCAAACCTGGCCCAGATTCAAGAGGAGAATTAGACTCTGCCCTCGATGGAATAGTGGCAAGGTCACATTACATGAGAGTATATAGGATGAAGGATATTGTTGTGGCCATCTTCTGAAAATACAGTCTGCCACAGGGTATAAAAATGAACAATGTCTCTGCCAATTGAAATACAAGAAATGTTCAGTAACTCTCCTCAGACATTCAAAAATGGCAGAATTTAATAGTGTTGGAAATGGATCTCTGTAAATACATTTGCTCTTTCTTCACATTCAAAGACCTAACAAGGTTGAAGCTTATTATGAAACATCTTACAACTTGGGACAGGTACGGAACTAACCCACTTCAGTAACCATTTGGGAATGGGGCAGATATTGGAAACTATAATGATCTACTGCTATGTAACACATTACCACAGGCTTAGGGGCTTAAAATAACACACATTTATTATCTCACAGTTTCTGTGACTTAGGTGTCAAGGCATGG
Source organism: Avahi laniger (assembly GCA_963575035.1). Lineage (NCBI taxonomy): Eukaryota > Metazoa > Chordata > Mammalia > Primates > Indriidae > Avahi > Avahi laniger. The sequence continues at coordinate 14,321 of CAUYSK010018250.1, forward strand.
CTTGGCCAGGTCTTCCATTTCAAGGTCTCTTGCAGGACTGCAATAAAGGTCTCAGCCAGGGTTGGGATCTCATTTGAGGCTTGACTGAGGAAGGATCCTCTTCTGAGCTCATGTGATTGTCGGTAAGATTCAATTCCTTGTGGGCCATTAGATGAAGAGTTTCAGTTTCTATCTGGCTATTTGCCAGAGGCCACCCTTAATTTCTTGCCACACAGGCCTCTCCATATGCAATTTTACTTCCTCCAAGCTAGTAAGAGGGAGAATCAATGAAGACAGTCTGCTAGCAAGATGGAAGTTCCAATCATATGTAACCTAATCACAGAAATAGGTCCCATCATCTCTGCCATATTTTATTGGTTAGAAGAAAGTCACAGTTTCCACTCACATTCAAGAGAGGGAATTATACAAAGGTGTGAGTATCAGGAGACAGGAGTAATTTAGGGTCACCTTAGTATTGTCCATCACAGAAACATTAGACAAATTTGCTAGAGCTTGTGAGAAGTCCTCTCTTCCTGATCACAGTCTCTGTGTCAGGAAGCATTTTATATAAGGGTGAGAGTGGGAGTCCAATCCAAGAAGATAAGCAATTCCTAACTGACAGGTGAAACACAATAGTGGGAAGACATGACTGATTTGGAATTCTAGGTGGCCATGCAGATAGACAGCCAGAAAATCAACCTAATAGACAGGAAATTCATGTGAAGTGTTTCTGCAACACTTGACAGGGGATAAAGGGCAGGTTATGGTGCTTGGAAGGACACTGACAAGAGCAAGCCAGAGAAACTCCATTTCTATAGGAACTGTGGGTCTGAGTTGTTTACGGAAGTGGAAACTCATATCTAGGGGAACAAAGCAAAGGCCTATTTACCAGAATTGCAGAATGAAGGAATTTTAAGTTTTCATCTAGACTAGGAATGTAAAAGGTCAGAGAATGTATATTAGGATATATCTCTAAATATGTTAAATGTTGAATGTAGGAGGTGACTGAGTGGACAGTTTGGGAGGGAAAGCACCTGTGAGCTCTCTGCTTATTGCCACTGCCTGAGACCACTCTACAATGGCTGCCCAAGGAACCCATGTAGCCCCTGTGTGTGAGAAGGCATGGTGTTCAGGTATGGGAGTTACTGGCTGCTGCAGTGTGTAACCACAAGTGGAGGCAACAGGTGGCCAGAAGAGGGATGCCAAGCTCGCTGTCTTCTACACTTGTGTCCTTTCTGCTATTCCTGCTGGACTGAAAGCTGAAGGTGGCTCATTTTGGCACCATTTTAATCATCTAAATATATGTATCTAATGTTGATAGGTAACCTGGTTATTATTTTTGAAGATAGAGTTTTTCAATATAAACTCTTTCCTACCTCCAAGACTGGAAAAACACCTGGAAGCTATTTAAATATTTTCTGGCCTTTTGAAAGGCACATACTTGTCTGATTAGTCCCACTCTACATTAGAACACAGAGTTGTTAACCCCTGAAGGTCTTTTAGGTACAGTGAAAAATTTTGTAAGGAGACAGTTACCTAATGCAAAGTTCAGGAAAAGCCTACAACAGCCTCAGTCAAAAGCATTCACCAGATTCTAAAACAAATGAAATTGAAAAGTAATTTCCCATTGATACCAGCTGGGAAAAGCAACTAAGAACCATCTTTGATTTATGCTTTCTTTGAAAACTAGAATATATTTTATTGAAAAAGAAGCTTTATGATTATATCTAAGTAAAATTTCTGCATAAATTCTTTGTTTGTGGTAGTAATAATATGTATGTGTCAGACACTTACTTGTGGTTGGTAGTTCTCCAGTAATTTAGTGGTAATAGCTCTTAAGGCATTTATGCTGATATACCTAGTTTCTCAAAATTATTCGTTTCTCTAAAAAATACCTTTATAGGTGTATCCCCTTTTCAATGGTACATCATATTTTCTATTTAGATATAGATGTCCTGTTTTCTCTTTTAAACGGAATTTCTTTTTTCTTTTTCGTTTTTTTTGGAGACAGTCTCACTCTGTTGCCTAGGCCTAGCTCACAGTAACCTCAAACACCTGGGCTTAAGCAATCCTCCTTTCTCAGCCTCCCAAGTAACTGGGACTACAGACATGTGCGACCATGCCTGGCTAATTTTTTCTATATATTTTTAGTTGTCCAGCTAATTTCTTTCTATTTTTAGAAGAAATGGGGTCTTGCTCTTGCTGAGGCTGATCTCGAACTCCTGACCTCAAACAATCCTCCCGCCTCAGCCTCCCAGAGTGCTAGGATTACAGGAATGAACCACCGCGCCCAGCCCTAAACAGAATTTTTTAATTGAATGTTGGAGAGGATTTCTGAGATGACAAATATGTTCATATATTTGGACATTAGAACCTCAGTTTCAGTTGAATAAAAGTGAAAGAAAACAGATTATAGTGGTCTGAGAAATGAATATATCTTAATCTTGAGTTGTTTATAAAAGAGAGAAAAATTGCAGGGCTAAAAGAGACTAAAGAGTCAAAGTACATTTTAACATGAAAGAGTACTGAATTTTGTCAAATGCTTTTTCTGCATCTATTAAGATGATCATATGGTCTTTGTTTTAGCCATATATGACAAACCCACAGCCAACATCATACTGAATGGGGAAAAGTTGAAAGCATTTCCCCTAAGAACTGTAACAAGGAAAGGATACCCACTGTCACCACTTGCAGAGGAATGAAACAGGATCCCTGTCTCTCACCACTCAAAAATTAATTCAAGATGGTTAAAAGACTTAAATGTAAGGCATCAAACCATAAGAATTCTAGAAGAAAATGTAGGAAAAATTCTTCTACATATCAGCTTAGGCAAAGAATTTACGACTAAGACCCCAATGGCAATTACTGCAACAACAAAAATAAGCAAATGGTACTTGATTAAATTAAAAAGCTTCTGTACAGCTAAGGAGAAATAAACAAAAGAGCAAATAGATAACTTACAGAATGGGAGAAAATATTTGCAAGCTATACATCCAATAAAAGGCTAATAACCAGAATTTAAAAAGAACTCAAGAAAATCAGCAAGAATAAAACAAAACAACTCCATTAAAACGTGGGCAAAAGACATAAACAGGAGCTTTTCTTTTTGGAGAGAGAGTCTTGCTCTGTTGCCTGGACTAGAGTGCTGTGGTGTTAGCCCAGCTCACAGCAACCTCAAACTCCTGGGCTTAAGCAATCCTTCTGCCTCAGCCTCCTGAGTAGCTGGGACTACAAGCATGTGCCACCATGCCTGGCTAATTTTTTCTATATATTTTTAGTTGTCCAGCTAATTTATTTTTATTTTTAGTAGAGATGGAGTCTTGCTCTTGCTGAGGCTGGTCTCAAATTCCTGACCTCTAGCAGTTCTCCCCTCTCGGCCTCCCAGAGTGCTAGGATTACAGGCATGAGCCACCGCGCCTGGCCAAGAAGCTTTTCAAAAGAAGATAGACAAATGGCCAATAAACATATGAAAAAATGCTCAATGCCGCTAATCATCAGGAAAATGCAAATTAAAACCACAGTGGGATATCAGCTTACCCCAGTTAGAATGGCTTTTATTAAAAAGTCCAAAACAGTAGATGCTAGCATGGATGTACATTGAAAGGAACATTTATTAACTGTTGGTGGGACTGCAAATTAGAGCCTCTATGGAAAACAGTGTGGAGATTCCTCAAAGAATTAAAAGGAGACTTAGCGTGCAATCCAGCAATTCTACTACTGGGTATTTGCCCAAAGGAAAAGGAGTCACGTTATCAAAAAGACACCTGCACTTGAATGTTTATCTCAGCACAATTCACAATTGCAAAGATGTGGAATCAACCCAAATGCCCATCAATTCATGAGTGGCTTAACAAAATGTGGTATATTTATAACACCAAATACTACTCAGCCATAAAAAATGATGAATGAATGCCTTTTGAAACAATTTGAATGGAACTGGAGACCATTATCCTAAGTGAAGTATCTAAAGAATGGAAAAACAAATGCCACATGTACTCGCTATTAAATTGAAATTAACTGATGAGCACAGAACACATGTGTACAGAGGGAAGCAAAACTCAGTGGAACTCAAGCAGCGGTGGGGGAGTGGGGAGGAAGAGATGGGTGAAAATCTGCCTGACGGGTACAATGAACACTATCTGGGTGATGGGCACACTTATAGCCTTAACTCAAGCATTACAAATGTGAGCCATGTAACCAAAACAATTTGTACTCCCATAATATTTTGAAATCAAAAAATAATTTTTAAAAAGTACATTTAAAAAATCATGGAGAATGGTCGGCTGTACAAGGGCTGGAGAGGTAGGGCTGTAATGTGGCAGAAGGAACAGGGGCTGGGCTGATCTAGAAGGAAGAGCAGTCCACCGAGGGTTAATAAATTGAGAAAATTTGAAGCTGTAGTCAGAGATTACTAGATAAGTAGCAATTCTGGCCAATTATAGGATTCTTTGCTTTCTATGTAATGCTTTACTGAGATATTTGAATTTTTATAATATGCATTCTTATAATTAGAAAAAGCAATGAAGATTAAAATAAAAATGTGATGATGAGTATTTGATTTTCTGTAATGATTTAAGAAAATCAGTGAGAAAAGTCCTCAAAATATGAAGTGGAATATGATCATTGACTATTATTCTCCCTAAACATTTATTATTTGAGTGAAAAATACTTATGTGAACACCAAAAATTTGTACTATTTGTGTGGGACATCATTCTGATTTCTTCTAAGTTCATAAAAGAGCATTCCTCAGAAAGGAAAATGGTTTCCTAAATATCTACATCATGTAATTCATTGGAAAACATTATCCTAGGAAGACTACACTGAAACATTTATCGTCTGTTATTTTCTTTCTCCCAGTGGTATTTGTGATATTATTTGATTGATTCAGTACTATGTTTAATATTTCCAAAAATAACAATTGATTCTGGCAAAAATTATAGAAGAGAAAGGATCTGACAGAAAGAAATGTTATATTTCATGAGCTAGTGTCTTGTACTATTCAGTCATTTGTGTTCCCTTCGTTAGATTGTCCCTTTAGTCTATCTCGGCAGCTAGAAAATGAAAAATGAAAATTAACAAACTATTCATTATAACTGAGTGACAGTAAAAACAAAATGCTTAAGTCACAGAATATTATAAAACCATGCAAAGTTCTGAGGAACTTTTTCAATTTCCTTTTCCTTTCCTCTTTCCTGCATGAGGTGGAATGGGAGCAGAATATCCCATGTCTTGCTGAGCAGTGTATTAAGTAAGATACCTGTACTAAGTCAGAGGTGTCAGGTTTAGTGTAATTTGACCCAGTCTTCGCTGTTCTCAGATGGACAACATGATACTTCCATGTTTCCTGTATCCAGGACGGCAGATAGGCTTCACTTTGGTTGCAGCTCTCTGATCATTTGGTCTTGGCTGCCTGGGGGCACTGTAATGAATGGGCAAAGGCAGAAAGAGTGTCATGATTGCGGTGATGTCTGCCGAGGGCAGATGGGGTAATGGTGATTTGGAAACTAAAAGGTAAAAATGACAGAGCCTCTGCCCTTGAGGACAGTACCCCATGGAGATCCTGCTCCTTGGACCAGGCACTGCTTAGGGTCAGGGGATCAGGTAGGGAGGGCAAGAGGAGCTTCATGGATGGGAGAAGATGTGGTGGAAAATTCCCTGGATCCAGGCTCAAATCTTGGTGCTACTCCTTTCCAGCTGTGTGACCTTGGATAATTCATTTAATCTTTCATCAGCAGTAAAGAATGAGGGTAATAATAATTTTCCTGTCTTACATATCAAAAAGTGGTTAAAAGGGTTAGTTCATTTTGTATATAGATGAGACATGACTTTCTAAGCATTATTATAATTTTTAAAAATAAATTAGTAATGGGACAGTTATGACAAGTTCGCAAATAGCATTTATTGCATTTTGCATTACATCGTAGCTATGGGAGGGCAACATAGCAGGTGCTTCAAGAGAGATTATTTTCTGCAGAAGAGGCTGAAGAAGGCTTCATGGAGAAGGTGTAGTGCTTCACCTGGGCCTCCAAGGTTAGATAGGAATTTGGTAGTTGCAGATAAAAAGACTTTTCAGGGGACAAGAACTATGTGAGTCAAAGCCTGAAGTAAAGAAAATGCAAAATATTAAAATAAACCCTGCTAAGTTTATATGGTGCTTTATGGTTTACAACATATTTTTGCTGGGAGCAAAAATTAATGCAATTTAGCTATGGCATGGAGTATGCTATTGAGACACATAAGGTTGGAGATCCAGGTTAGGATCATGTTTTTGGAGGAATCTGAATGCTTTTTAAGGAAATTTTACATAGAAGTAAACATTCCAGGTAGATAAAAAATGGGAAATTGCTCTTTTGATGGTCTGTCTCCCTAATATTGTGAGCTTTTGGGTGGTGAGCTCTGTTTTACTCATTATTTTAACTCTAGCATGTGTATAATACAGTGCCTGACATGGAGGAGTCCCTCAGTCAGTATTTGTTGAATGAGTGAATGAATGAATAAATAATGTGCATCAGATTTTTTTTAGGGGTTTCTCAGAGAAACTTTTATTTCTATTGTGTCCCATAAACCTTGTTCCTACCCTGTTAATACCTGTTAATATCTCAGATGGGGAAAGGCCTGCTCACTGGTCCCAGCTCAGCAGAGTGGGTAAATGACTGTGTCTTCTAGCTGGGAAGCCATAAGTATAGCATTTGTCTCTCAAGAGTATTGACCACTGAGAAGAACAGGATTTCTTGGAAAATAAGACTGGGTAGCTAGCTGTAATACTAGAGGTATTAGTATAAGGTCATTGCATAAGGTCGATGGCTGTATAGGGGAAAGAGCTTGACTTTGGAGTCAGACTACTTCAGGTTTACATATCATTTTTTCCCCACTTTTTCACTGCTCTAAGGTTCAGTTTCCTGATCTGTAAAATAGGGATAAGAATATATATCCTGCAAGACTGTAGCAGTACTGACTTAATATGCCCAGCACAATGTCTTTATCTGGTAGGTCCTAATCAGAAATGGTAGCCAGCTGTTAAATCTTATCATAATCCTTTGATAACTACATTAAGGGATGCCAGTGTCTAGGGCTGCTCACAAAACAAAGGCTGTCTCGAGTGAATTTAATTACCAACTTGCATAACACCAACTTGCGTCATATTAGCAGCAACTTCAGATGTGGATTGTTTGTCTGCATTGTTGGATTCCCCATCTGTAGTAGGGTTGAGAAAAATGCACAAGGCTCTAAAGTTCCCATAAGCACATTTTTCCATGTAGATCTTGGCCACTTAAACACAAAGCGTACAATTCCCCCATCCCCAACACCCCCCTCCCCCCAGAGAATTTCTCTATTTAATGTTTTTCCTTAATTTGCTATTGTTTGGGAGTACACAAGTTGTAAAAGACTGATTACTAAATCAGATTTTATATACATATATATATATATATTTTACAAAATAGCACTGGGATAAGTGCTATTGCTACTTCTAGCTTCTCCTTTTCATTAATAATATTCCAATTTACTCAGAAGGTATTTGGTTGACAGAAGGACTAACCACTTGAGAGGAGAGTGGTGGTTTGAGCAAGGATGTTCCTCTTCTAGTGGTTAGCTATGAGCCTGGGGAGGAGAGCATTACAGGTGTTTTCCATGGTTGCCAATTTCTCTAATGTCTTGGGTGCTGCAAACTGATTTTCTTCTGCCAACACATTTAGTTTACAAGATGATTCTTGCATAAAACACTGCTGGTTACATTTATGAGAACATATGCAAAATTAAACCACTGACCCAGTAGTCAAATAAAACTTCCCATAAATTGTTGAGCTTGTTCTTTGCTTTTCTTAAAGCAAATGAGCCCTTTGTCCATTACTTTTCCAAATAAATGCTCTTGTAATAAATATAAGCTTTATGGGTCCAGAAGGGGGTGTAAGCAACAGAACTGTGGCCTCCCACTGAGATCAAAGACTTTCCTTTGTTTACTGGTTACAAGTTAGGGTTCCCATGTCTGGTTCTACCAACAGAGGCCCAGCATCTGTGGCAGTACCTTGGGACATTGCATGGTAAGCCAGAGCCCTGGATAAATTGGACATAAGGTCTAACAATAATTTGGACTTAACCCAGACAGGCCTCAGGTAGAACCTGCTCCATATGGTGACTATGTTAAGCAAATAGATGCCTTATTTAGCACCATTAGGAGCCTCTGTATTTCTTCCTGGGCAGCACAAATAAAGAACACACATGCCAGTCACCACTCTATTAGGATACTAGGGATGACATGTCCATCAGGTAAAGGTCATTACTGACTGGAGGTGATTTTCAGAGAAATGGTGGTGAGAAGGGAGCTCATTGGCCCCTTAAACTCAGATAATTTGGGATTTTGGAACATACCAGCAGGAATTCTGTTTATACCAGACACATAAATCTCTTTGGAGAACTGGGCAGGAAAGAGGGCACTCTTGGGCTTTGGTCAGTGAGAGTTCTAAGCCCTTGATTATTTCTAAAGCTGGTGAATGAAAACCAAAGGGAAAAAAGATGATAGCAGTGGTCTCCAACCTTTTTGGCACCAGGAACTGTTTTCATGGAAGACAATTTTTCCATGGATGGAGGAGGGGAGGCATGGTTTCAGGATGATTCAAGCGCATTATATTTATTGTGCACTTTTTTCCTATTATTGTAACATTGTAATATATAACAAATTAATTTTCTAACTATAGGTTGGGGACTCCGATCTATAGTGTAAGGTATAGTATATCATGTGTATGCAGGTGTTTCCCTGTGTGGCACTCAGTAGGAAGTTGCATTCTGGCATTTGCTATCTGACATCTGAGTCTACACCTGGTGGTTAAGAAATAGCCTACTGCAGACGATGCTTTGATTATGAGTCAGTCTCAAGTTGTCCTGGGGCCTTCTCTTCTTGCATTCGTTTTTTCTTAACATTTTGTACATCTCTCACAGGAAAATGGAGACGTTCAGGTGCCTTTTATGGCAGGGAGCTGATGTGTTAGGCACAGCGGGTGAACTTTTTCCAGCTTTTCCTCCTTAGATCTAACTGACAAGTTCCTTATTAGCGTTTTCATTCTTTCTATCTCAGCACTTATAATACTTTGCTGCACTTCTGAATTTAACCTTCTATTAGATTATAAGCTTCTTGAAGATAGGAACCATATCTCTTTCAACTCTGTATATACGCAGTGCCTGGTACAGGAGAACCCCTTTACCTGCACTCAGTATCTGTGAATTAGAATTTAGGAAGCCTTCCCAGGAGGCACTTGAGCCACTCACCCCGATTCTTCTTGGTAAGTGAATATTTCTACATTATGATATGCAATTAAATATCAGCATAAACTGAGGGAACAAGGAATGCAGTGGTTCTAAAATTATTATATGATCTCAGAGTACATTTGCCATAGCATTGCTTTATTTTTATAGTAAGCTTGATTAATGTTAATTAATTTCTTTATCCAGAATGCATTACAGTTAGTGGAAGGAGAAGAAACTCTTAGGTGTGTTGGATGAGGGACAAAGTGGACTGTTATTAATAGCATTTCCTTTTATTTTATTTTTTTAAGAGACAGGGCTTGCTCTGTCACCTTGGCTGGAGTGTAGTAGCATGATGATAGCTCACAGCAGCCTGGAACTCCTGGGCTCAAGAGATCCTCTTGCCTCAGCTGCCTGAGTTGTTGGGATTACAGGAGTGAACCACTGTGCTGGACTTTGGACTGTTAATATTTCAATTGAAGAGTTTACACTTGTTTGAAAATCTATACTGTATACACCTCAATAGAATATGTGTTTATATTTCTCAATATTTATTGCCTGTTTACTGTGTGCCAGATACTCTCTTGGCAGGATAATTCCTGAATGAACCTATAATTTACTTTGGGGGTTTGGCTATGGATATAATTTAACATGATAGGAAAGAAAAATGACTCCATTAATCATATTGATGTATTCATAATTAAAATATATAAACCAAGATTTTTGCTCCTATAGTACATCTATTATGAATAAATATTAGGAGTCTACCTCTAGACTACATTAAAATAATGAATATTTTAATAAAGAAAAGATTATTTTATAAGTTCACTTTCAAGTTATTTAGCTTACAGGGTTTTCCCTAAACCTATCTATAATTGGAGAATATGTTTAGTGTATAGGTTGTGTTTTATTTGAAATTTGACGATTATGTTAAATGAGTACTAATTGAAACAGTACAGAAATAACTTATTTTGAAATGTGTGTATGTTTGGGCACATTTCTGAAGAGGTAGTTCAGAGTGATTTTTTTCTTTGCCCTTGTATTAATACTGTAGAATCTTTTTCAGTAAGAGAGGCTAGTTGGCAATTTCAGCTATAAAATAGGCAAAGAACTTTCAGTGAAAAACAAATTCTACGTGATTGACCAGAAGGAGGCTCCCTTCTACCTCCCTGTGTAAAGTTAGAACAAAAGCTTCCAAACTCATATCTTCCCAGGCAGCTCTAATATTCCCCAAGCTATCTCTAATATTGATAGTGGTAGAGGTGGCACTTCGAAAATTTTCCTTGAGGAACAGAATTAAAGTTTGCACCATTGGTAAGAAGGTACATGTAAAGTACCTTTCCTTTCACTAGCTCATGCATATAAGTTTCTCTCCTAGCTGAATAGCTATAGAGAGTAGAACAATAGTTACCAGAGGCTGGGAAGGGTGTGGGTGTATGTGTGGTGGGAGGGGTGAAGAGAGGTTAGTTAAGGGGTACAAACATACAGTTAGATAGAAGAAATAAGTTCTAATGCTTGATAGCAGGGTAGGGTGACTATAGTTAACAACGATGTATTGTATATTTCAAAATGCTAGAAAAGAGGACTTGAATTACTCGTCAAAAATAGAAATGATAAATGCTTGAGGTGATGGATATTCTAAGCACCCTGACTGATCATTAAATATTCTATGCATATAACAAAACACCACACTTACCCCAAAAATATGTACAAATATTATGAATCAATTTTAAAAATGTCGGTATGAAATTCTCCTCACTAACTTTGAATACCACATCATTCCTTAACGTAGCTCTTACGGCTTTGTTTTCTCAAGATTGTCCTTGAAACTCCAATGCAATATTTTACAAATTAATATTTTGAAATGAATCAATAAGGCATTTGGCTTTTTAAAAAAGTATAATTGTTGCCTCTACTTACCTATCCATGTTAGTCTCTGTGTATCTATAAGTAAGAAGCACGTCTCATGTTTATAATACAGGATAATTACAATTCACTTCAAATGCTCTAATTACTGCCTGTTCCAATGAAGAAGCCACGGGGGGATTCAGGATATTGAACAAAAAGTCCAGCATCTTTGGAGAGTAAAGACAGATGTGAAGGTGTAACCATCACTGTAGGCACACAGTCCACCATATGATGTCATCAGATCATTTTGAATCAATTAATTGTTGAGTTGTTCTTCGTTGTCAAGAAAGGTAGTTTTTGTGGTTATCGCAAAAACAGCATTGTTGCTCTTCTTAAAAGCCTCGCCCTTTAATGATGGAGCAGAGCTGGTTATGAAATACCCAACTGTGACTAATTTTGGAGGAGTAACATCTCAAATAAATTGTCTCCTGGAGATGCTGTTGTAGTCAGTGAACAGCGGAACGATGATGAATTTGTGCTAATAATACCTTTGAGGGTTTATTCATAAACAGGGTACAGAGTGGACTGTACCCTCTGTAGTGTACTGTTAAAAGTGGATGTTGCGCTTTAAACCTCTCTTTGGCATGAAGATTTTGGATTTGGAGAACTGTGGAAGGCAGAATAATGGTTCCCAAAGATGTCTGTGTCTAATCCCTGCAACCTGTAAATGTGTTACATTACATGGCAAAAGGAGCTTTGCAGAGGTAATTCAGGTTATGAATGTTAAAATAGATTATCATGAGAGGTCTCAATCACATGATCTCTTAAAAGCAGAGAACTTTCTAGAGCTGGAGGAAGATGCAACAGAAGGAAAAGTCACGGAATTTAGAGAAGACTGAAGAGAAGCCTCCAGAGCTAATCATGGCGAGTCATTGATGGCCAGCAAGAAAACAGAGACCTTGGTCTTACAATCCCCAAGGAACTGAATTCAGTCAACAACATGAGCTTGGAATTGGATTCCTCCCTAACGTGTCCAGTAAGGAATGTGGCCCTGCCAACACTTTGATTTTAGCCTAGTAAGACCTATGTCACTCTTATATTCTACAGAAACTGTGATAATAAATTTGTGTTGTTTTAAGTCACTAAGTTTTTGGTATTTTGTTGGAGTAGCAACGTAAAACAAATTCATGGGACATATTTTGAGGGAAATGGTACTTGGGTTGTTACTTTGGTGTAGGCTGCTACAATGAACCATGCCTTCATGAATTCAGTTCAGTGACTCTGGCCTTTAGCCATGGATATTACCACAGGGAATAAAAACAGAGGCTTGACAAATGTATTAGTTTTCTATTACTGTTTTAACAAATTACACAAACTTATCTCTTAAAACAAAACAATCTTATTATCTTACAATTCTGTAAGTCAAAAGTTTCACTGGGCTAAAATCAAGATGTCAGCAGGGATGTATTCTTTCCGGAGATTCTGGGGAAGAATCTATCTATTTCCTTGCATTGTTGAGCTTCTAGGGAATGCCTACATTCCTTGGCTTCCATTTCCATTTTCAAAATCAGCAACATAACACCTTTAAATGCCTTACTCCTGCCTCGGTCTTACAAGGATTTTTGTGATTACATTGGGTCCACCTGTATAATCCCAGATAATCTTCTCATCTCGCCTTAACTTAATTACACCTGCAAAGTTCTTTTTGCTATTTAAGGTATTCATAACTTTTGAGGATTAGAGCATAGATATCTTTGGAGGAGCCTTTATTCTGCTTACCACAGTAAGTGTTTCCATGTTTGTCTTATACTCTTGGAATGCTTACTCTTGAATGCTCTTTCCTGGAATCAAGTTGCTATGCTACTAGAGAGTCCAAGAAATCACGTAGAAAGGCCTCTGGCTAATACATCCAACTGAGCTCCTGGACAGAAGCCAATACTACTACCTACCATGTGAGTGAGGTGACTGTAGACTTTCTAGCTAACCCAGTGCCCAGCATCACCACGAAAGCAGAACAACTGCCTGGCCAACCCAGAGAATCATGAGAAATAATAAATTATTGTTATTTTAAGCTTGTAAGTTTTGAGTAGTGTGTTATATAGCAATGGGTAATTGAAATAACACTGCCCCTCTTTTATAAATGAGCTAACTCCTAGAAATTAAAGAATTCTGACTAAGGAACATGGGTTCTTGTATCAAGTATTCAGGATTAAATCAATGACATAGGTCAAAATATCCTTAGCACAGGGCATGGCACATAGTAGGTGCTCTGAGATATTAAATACTTTTTCCCAGGCAGTCTTTTTGCTGCAGAGATTCCCAGCTGCCTCTCCATTAGAAAAAAGAAGATGAGAGTTTCTCTCTGTTAGAGATATATTTCATTTGGCATATAGCAAAATATAATGTATTATGTGATAATTTTGCTTGGTGGTCTGTGATTTAAAGCAGTAAAGCCTTAACCTGAACAATGTCTATATTTGTTCCCCAAATATCATTTCTTCGAAAACATACATCATAAATGAATTTTAGAATGTGAAGTAGAGTCTTGTAGTTCATATTGTTTAATTGTACTATCACACAAGAATTTTAGAATTTTTCTTAGTTCAATTGCTGTAAATGACTTCTGAAAGTAATATAATTATAACTTGTAGTGGTAAATGCATTCATAGAATTCATGGAGCAAGCTGAATATGTAACTGTTCATTTGGAGCTGAGTTGATTACCATTTGAAAACAGTTAATGGAGTAGCTGATTAGAATATACAGCAAAGATTCATGATTTAATTTCACATCACCTAGAAAAATCTGATGTCATGAATGTTAATGGCAGTTTTGAGGGGCATAAGGATTGACATATTTTCCTGAGCTAAGCAACATGGCCACACTGACTCAGTGAAAAGCTTACATTTCAAAATACAGGAAGTAAGTAATACAATGCAACCTAATGTGATTAAATTGACCACCTGAGTATTAAAAATGTGAGTGAGGTTTATAAGTGAGGTTTATAAGTAAGGTTTAAGCTTATTTAAATCAATGTACCATGAGATTTGGACAGAAATCTAGCTCAACAGTGGCCTTCAAGTTTTCACAGACAACTACTTGAATGGATTATGATCAGTTTGTGTTCAACCTGCTTTTCTTTCTCCCCACTTTAGAGTCTCCACATTGAAGCTATAGAGATTTTTTTAAAAATCCGCAAATATGTCATTCCCTACGTAAAGTGGTTTCCCCTGTCTCCATATAAAGCCCAAGTTCCTTAACTCAGCATAAACTTAACTTAGATCTGCCACTGCTGACCCTACAGACTTATTCTCTTGACAGTTTTCCTCATCTCCCATGGCTCCAGCCATGAAGAAGAGCTTGTAATTCCCTGAACTTTCTTCTCTAGGCCATGTGGCCTGGTTATTTCCCATACATCTGGAAAGTCTCATTTAAGTGTTACTTCATCTAGAAAGCCTTTCTTGACCTGTTTCCCCAAGTAGCAACTCCATGCATACCTGTTGTGGTAACTGGATTTTACTCATTTGATGTCACTGATCAAGCTAAATCACTCTGGCTTGTTTAATTGTTCGTTTCCCTTAACTGAGCACATATACCCTACAGGGAATACCGAGTCGAGTTTGTGATAGAGTATAATGCCAAGTACCATACCTGGTACATAGAGGAGCTCAATATAAATCTGTTGAATTAACAATGGATGCATTTGTTCAGAGTGAGCAGAACATAAAAGAAACTTTATCAGTGCCTGGCACTTAGTAGGCACTGAGTATATGCTCATTCATTCATCCGTCATCACGGATCAATACCATAGAATTCATCATTAGTCCTATGCCATTTCCCACTCGTTTACCATATGTTATTTATAATGTGCTGTTTTAATATATGGTAATATCCTATAGAGTAATTTTCTTGGACAAAGCCTAGATTCCATAAAAACTGAAACTATAGTTTTTCATCTCTAGGCTTTTGTGTAGCCTTATGACTTTTAATGCTCTCCTTTTAAGGTTTGTCTGTCTATTTATTCTAATTTAGGTCTCAGCCCAAATGGTTTCTCTTCAGAGAGCCTTTCTTGAACAGTTAATACCAACTCCTTTTTTGCATTCTTCAGTTGAGGATCTCTAGTAACTATCACATTGAGTAGTTTTAGGGTCTTCCATTATACTTACCACTACATAAAATGATCTTGCTTATGTAATTCTTTTACTTATTGACTATAACTATCTTCCAGAATGAAATTCTATGAGAATAGGGCTTTGCCTGTTGCCCCAGTACTTTGAACACTGTCTGGCATGATGTAGGTGAATATATGCAGGAAGTAACCTGCTAAGGGAGCTTCCTCCAGCATTATTACATGGGTTAGTATCCCTTAGGATCATCTCAGTTGTCATTAAGCAAACAATGGTTCTCACTAGACAAAAATTCAAATGGACATGTGATATACTTGATAAAAACTGCACAAACTATGATGACTTTCCATCAAGAAAGTAGAATAGATGGTTGATTTTATCATCATAATTTTTAGTAATTTTCACTGGGCAAGATAGAAACTGGCCAAAGAATTTTATGTAATCTATTAATTTTGGAAAGTATTGTGGTAAAACAATACTATTGAGTTTTTTGTTTTTCATTTTTTTTTGTTTTTTTAAGAACCTAAGTGTGATATGAAAACATGATAAGTTTTCACAAAATTTGTTTCTGAGAGAACAGTCAACTTTGATTTTCTTGAGGGGGACTGTGCCCTAAACCCTGAAGAAGGGCAATATTGAGAGGAAAATGTCCTGTTATTCTCTGTGCCACTCACTGAACTCTGTGTGAGGGAGAATGACATAACTGAGTGATGAGATGGGGTCAGGAAGTCATTCATTGGCTCATGGTTTAATAATGCGTAGAGTCACCATACATAGCCTCTTTCTGGCATTCCACAGAGAGTGTTATATTGTCCTTAATTCTCCATGTGGTTGTTTGTGTAAGAGACCTTTGAAGATTCAGACTTTCCTAAGACAGGCCCCAAGATCTAGATTTGGGAAAAGAGTGGGCAGGGTATATTAGGGAGCTTTACTGCTGCTCAAATACAGCCAATACCAGAGAATGCTAAATACATTTGGTAGTTTATTTTTATCCCCGTCTAGCTTCATTTGTCTGTATTTCAAACTCATTGTAACCCATAGGGGAAAGAATGACAGGGCAGGCTTTCCATAACCTCCAACTCCAATAATTCCACTTCCTTCCACAAATGAGAAAGTTTCTTTGGTTTCTTAGGTGAAGAAAAATTTAGAGAATATGAGAATTACATGTTACTATCATCAAAAACAACATCATAATAATAATTTGTTTAAGTAAATTAAACATGTAGAATTTAGAAATGACTATTATTCAGAAACTGAAGTTGTTACATTCAAATGATTCCCATATCTCTGTGGTATTCCTACTATGTGAAATCTGAAGCCAGGCTCAGGATTAGGCCAAATTTGGCTAGACTCAGTGAAGGGTTAATGAGCAAACATGTCTGGCTGTCAACTATTAAGTAATATACTGTTTTTCTTTATTTTTACTAATTCTATATACTCCTGCAATGAAATGGTGAAGGGTGCTTGTGATAATTGCTGGACTTCTATATTTGTTTAGAAACTGACATGTTTCCATATATTTCCATGGTTCCATATATCTAGAAACTTAATCATCACTATAATCATTTGATATTCTTTAAAGAGATAAGGAAAGTAAAAATTATTTCTTTATTTTCACTTTAATTTGACCTCATTCTCAATTCCCAGGACCCTAACAATCTTTTTTGACTGCAATTTAGATTTAAACAATGGGCCAATATACTTTGATGTCTAAGAATGTAACATAAGAGCCTGTTATAAATTGACAATAAACTCTTCTTGTGTATAAAGATGCTCAAGAAAAAGTACCTCTTAACCAATGAAAGTTCACTTCCAGTAAGAGACGACAAAGGAGCAGAAAGTGGCAAGTGCTACCTTGTCTTAGAAAAAAGCTACTAATCCTTTAAATTTTAGGATTTTGGAATTTACCAAAAGTTATCTAAAACTTTGGAAAGTGAAAGATTTTAATCCAAATCACCATCTTGATTATTTCAGCCTGTGGCATTTTTTTTTATATAACCTTTAACCCTTATCATCTTCTGACCATGATATACAAGAGGACTGATAAATAATGGCACAGATCTTTGTTTTTCATTTTTCTAGGCTTACAGAATCAGAAGTTAAACTTACCCATTTTGTGATCCAATCAATTTTCTTTGGTTTAACACCAAGACTAATGCATCCCCTTTTTAGGCTCTTCCAGCTTATCTGAACTTAGAGTTTTAGTCATTCATGTAAAGCCTTTCATGCTATTTGAAAATAGGTCCCAGCTGCTCTGCTTTCTTAATCCTTCCTAGAAAGGCATATGTGACAGCGTCTTCCCCAGGGAGATTGCAGCTCGAAGGCTTTCTCTCCTAGGTAGGAAAAGTGCAAAGCCAGACTCTATTATCATGCTTACTTCCCCAGCTGGCTAATTAGATCAATATATGTTTTATATTTTGATGAATAGACAGGCATGTATGAATTGTGTGTGTATGTGTGTGTGTATGTGTATGTATACATAGACACAGAGAGAGGGAAAGATATTATGGGAAATGTTATTCAGTTGGTATTTTTGAAACTTCTGTCAGCTTTTAGCATGTAGTAAGGGTTCAATAAATGCTCAATGAATAAATGAATATGTGAAGAGATAAAAGTATCAAGTAGCCAACACAAGGAATTTTCTGAGTAAGTTTAAATATTTCACTATATTATATTTTTAAAATAAGATTGAAAACTAAGTATTTGATTTGCATATTTTTAAAATCTCGTTGATGGTCTAAACACTATGGGCTTATTCTCTAGCTTGCTATAAATTCTATAAGCTTACTTTTGAATCTGCTTCCTAAGAATTTTAAAATTATTTTATCCTACATATATGCGATATTATTAAATCACTCACTTTTACATTTAGAAATTTTTAAACCAAAGAATTCACAGGACAAAGTTTTAATTTGTACACAAATGATTAAACATGTATTATAGCATTTTGTTCCTGAGTAAAGTTATAAAAACAGACTCTATTTTTGTGTTAGAGATTATGGCAGTGATATATAAAAATAGACGTTTTATACTCAGAGTAGATACTAACAGTCTTTTTTTCTTATGTCAAACAGGTAATGTGCCATGGTCATAATAAGGTTTGAGGGATGTACATCTCACACATGAATGTGGAAACTCAATCAGGCTTATGAACCATAAAAGGATCTACTTATATTCTTATAAACTTATTTTTTTATATTGAACAATAAATTCAAATTGTATTCTTAAAGCTTAAAGGTAAAATTGGAGCTGGCCAAAACTAGTAAAATATATGATTGTGAATGAAATTTATCAAAATGTAGATAAGGTAAGCATCTTGAAGCTTTAAATCTACTTCTGAAACAATGACAAGCAGGCATTTTGCCAGTGCTAATTTGTCTTACTCTATTGATTCAAGCTTTATTGGGCATTGTATTGTCTCGTCTAGGGAGGGCATAAGTGGAATACAGAATAGTGAAGCCCTATTCAGGATAATGTTATATTCGTGAATCACATCACATACTACCTGTGCTGCTTAGACAATGCAGAACCTAAAGCATCTTTTCAAAATATCTCAGTAAAAGATATCTCTCCCTATATACAGAAGTCAAAACCTGTTTTGTATAATTGCTCCTTGTTACAATTACAATAGAAAATTTTCAAATGTACTACTTTAAATATATTTCCGCATTACTGAAAAAATTTTTCCCAAGTCAACATAATCTTAAAACTTAGTCAGTCTTTCTCTTACTGTCTTGAATGAATAAAAGATCATTCTCCTTATTACTATTTATTGCTGCTTGTCTGTCTCTAATTGCACACCCTCTTTAAGCACATTATTGTGTGAGGATAAAAAAAGAGAGTCTATTACATCTGTGCAGTAAAAGCATCAGAATATTATACATTCCAGGGAGAGGAAGAAATTTTTGAAGACAAATGGAATGGTGATCTCATTTTTCATCCTTATTATAGGCTAACCATAACAGTCATGGTGTGTCTATGACCGCCTGAGCAACTGATTTACATTTCTCCTTTGCTACACTTCTTGCCTTGGTTGAATGACATAAAGGGTATTTGTCCAATTCATCGCTCTCAGGAGAGTCAGTTTTCTATTTTCTCTGCAGTTTGAAATACTAAATCTTGCTTTTTTACGTTAATATCATCTACTAGGTGTCAATACAAAGGCTTTAAATGCAGTGCTTTGCAGAAGAGTGTTTTAGATACATGGTTTCTGGAGTTTGGAAGAGGGTAACCCTATGTACCCTGTTCAAAAATTTACCGTTGTTGCTTAATACAGCTATTGATCATAGTTTTATTTCAGTAAACTTTAGACAACGGAAAATTAGCTGACTTCTTGACGTCTAACTTCTTGGTGTGTTTTAAAAATGGCTTAAACGAAGGAGGTCTGTTAGTACAACAGAGTGAATAGAACAGCAGGATGGCAGAAGAGCTGGAGAATGTGTTTTCATAGTATCTCAGTGGGGTTGAAAATAGGTACTACTTCGTCATTGAAAAAGAGAATAGGAGATCCTAAATAAAGTTCATGATATTCAGTTAGAAGTATCTGTTGTTATTCTTTAATAACTTAAAATGTAAATAAATCTTTGTTTTAGATGGATCACCAAGCAGGTGAAAAAAAATGTTAAAGCTGCTCCCCTTTCCTTCATTATTAAGACGAAGAGATGAGCTGCTGTTCTTCTTGCTCAATGTGTCATTTTACCTAAAAAGCAGCCTTGCTTGGGTTTTTATCTGGCTCATTAGGTCTCCCCCTTACTAATGGAAGATGCTCTCTTGTACACAGGGTAAACTGTAAACCTAAAAAAACCCAATCTGTTAAAAAATGTAAACTGTAGTTTTATCTTTAACCAAAGCATAGGGCAACTTTGACTAATCTATTTTACTAGGCAGTACGTATAGGCTAAAACTAGGGACAGCCAGTACTATGGCTAAATGCTGAAGACGGGTGGACAGGAAGGGAAGAGCAATCTGAACATTTACTAATGTACTGTATCATTGAAAAAGACAGGTTTTAGCATCCCACAAGGTTAGAACCAGGTCCCTTGGTGTGATCTACTAACTGTATAAAAGTAAGCCCTGATGCCTGGGAGATTAAGGGGCATCCATCAAATGTGAGGAGGTGGCTTTTAGAGGCTGGGGG
This sequence comes from Avahi laniger, assembly GCA_963575035.1. NCBI lineage: Eukaryota > Metazoa > Chordata > Mammalia > Primates > Indriidae > Avahi > Avahi laniger. Next base: position 34,649 of record CAUYSK010018250.1, read on the forward strand.
ATGCAGGGCACTGCCCACTTCCCAGCTCCATCTCATTCCTGATAGGCAGCAAAGTGGGACCAGTGCTACCAGTCTTCAAGGGAAGCCATAAATCCAGATTTTAATGTGAGAGTTCCCCATTTAAAACTATTGACAACTACATAATTCAAAGTTTTTGAAACATAAGGCCATGTAATATATGTCTGTGGGTCTCCAGCTTATAACCTTTGGGTTAAGACACATGACATAGTCTACACAATTATTCTTTAACAACTATAAAAATGAAAACAAAGTTTAAAAAAATTATTCAAAGAATAGTTGTTGAGTACTTGCTGTGAGTGACTTGCAGTTTTATTTGATGGTATGGTAGATATGGAATAAATAATTTTAGTCATGTCTTCTAAGACTGCGGTCCCCAAGCTCTGTGCCTCAGACCAGTCTGGGGCCTGTTAGGAAACGGCCACACAGCAGGAGGTGAGCGACGGGCAAGCGATCAAAGCTTCATCTGTATTTACAGCTGCTCCTCATCACTTGCATCATTGCCTGAGCTCTGCCTCCCGTCAGAGTGGCAGTGGCAGTAGATTCTTGTAGGAGTGTGAACCCCCCTGTAAACTGCGCATGTGAGGGATCTAGACTGTGCACTCCTTAGGAGAATCTAGTGGTCTGCAGAAGTTCCTTCCAGGTATCACATCCAAACAGTGTTCAGAGGAGGAAAGGGATGTTTCTTCCTGTGTCTCTGTCTTGGGAGTAAGGAAACCTTTCAAGGAAGCTCTCTAACATATTTTGCCTCAAGTTTCACTGGGGAGGGTGGAATCACAGATCAATTCTTAAACTAATCATTGGTGAATAGAATGCGATTATCATAATAGACTTAGGCCAGTATTTCTCATGGGGGAAGTAGGGGTGCTTCAGGTAGGATGATTCAAATCTCTGTTTTGTGAGACTGGTCCATGCATCTCAGATATGTATCATTTTGGGATCCTGAGTGGAAAATACCAGTAATGGCTCTCAGTCACTAGGAAAATTCAAAACTTCCCCACTCGATATTTCCCAAGAAGCTCTGGTGGGGACGGAGCATGCCTTATTTAGACTACTGGCTTCAATTAGTCATTTTAAAGGAATGAATTGAGGGAATTAGCCACAAAGACTGTGACACTCTTCTCCTCATGTTTCCCCATTTTGGCATCATTTTCTTTGTTACATAAGCCAGAAACTCAAGTGGTATCCTATACACATGCCTTTTCCTCACTTACAACATTTAATAGTGACCAAGTCTGCTAAGATGTACCTTAATTTTCACCATCTTTCTTAATCTCCTTTGTCATCACCATAGCCCAGGCCACGATCATCTCTCACTCAATAATTATAGTTTCCTAACTGGCCATTCTACTTATATTCTTGCCTCTTGTGTTCCTAGTAGCAGTAAATATGATCTTAAAATATATTCCATATATATAACTCCATTAAAAATTATTTAGCGAATTCCCATTGAACTTAATAATTATTTGTTTACTTTTGTCCCCTTTCAATTGGGCTCCATGAATACAGTCATGTCTTTATGATAGATTGGATTATTTTCCCAAATACTTTCTTTCCTTCTTGTATACGAATTATACATCTGTATCTTTTCCCATGTGGCCTCTTGTGCCTACTACAGTAGGCACATTTTATTTCCCCATTGTGCTCATGTTGGGCTTGACCAATGGGAAATGGTAGAGGTGACTATTTCCAGACCATGTCGTGAGTGACACAGTGTGTTTCCACTGGTCCCTCTTGCAGTCCTCTGTGTGAAGATTGTGCTATGGGTCGCTTCTGGTCTCAGAATGAAAACACTTGGTGCAAACCAGAATTCAACACAACCTGGCCTCAAGCCCAGTTGTACCCCAGCTGAACTTCTAGCAATCTGCAAACCTGTGAACCAGAAAAAATAAATATTTTGTCTTTTAAGTTGCTGAGATTTTGAATTTTGTTTGTATAGAATTATTGCAGCAATAGTTGACTGATTATAATTAATAATGATCAGCGATAGCTGAATAGTCTTATATAGAGTTTCAGGATAGTACTCTGGTACACAGAAGTATTAAATATTTATTGAATAAATAAAGATATATGTGGTTAAATCAATTTTATGATAGGTGACTACATTTGAACGTATTTGAATTGTTTCTTTCTATTTGTTCTTGAATTAGGCCTTGTCAGATTTCTCTAAAAAAATTATTGTTGATCATATTGATCCTTTGGAAAATGGACTCTAAGTTTCTCTTGAATTAAAGTTTACTTTTTCAGGCCTATTATCCCAGTGTCAATCAAATAAGGGGTGTAGCTTTCCTAGGGCCGTATGGAAGTCTGTGAATAGGGTTGTTCTACACAAAACTTTTCCCTCTTGGAGTTCTACCACTTAGTGTGCCTGTTTCCTAGCACAAACTGTATACCCCAGTGCTGACTTTGGTAGAGACCTCTATCCTTTGGCTTTAAAGATGGTGGAATGAAGACCAAGTATACACTCAATCCACAAACATGTTGTTAAGGATGTAATAAGTACAAACTATGTGCCCACGTCTGGGCAGGATGTTCAGTGGGGAATGATACAAAAGTCTGGCTCTGCCCTCAGAGAGCTTACAAATCTCACGAATGATGAGACCAATACCAATATGCAAAGCCAGGCAGTTTACTTGCAAAACAAGTAAACTTGGGTGCAGCTGTTTAATTTGTATAATTCTCATCACACCAATGCTAATGACTTTATTTAACAGGGCCTACTGTGCTGAAGGCTGTCTTGTAGACAGTATCCAAGGGATTTCCCTATTTAATGTTTACAGTGATGGTTGCAGATGGAGTTCCCTGTTTCAATGAGGCTGCTGGGAATTTTGTTCAAATGGCTCCATTCAGGCATACTTATTTTCTAATTGAAGGATCAAGGGAAACTTAGCCTAGAGGACAGAAGACAGAGGGGGCATGATAGCTGCCATCAAGTATTTTAAAGCAGGTCATGTGGAAGAAGGATTGAACAAGACGTAAGGGTGGATATCAGGGTGAGTGTTAAACTGTGTTCATCATAGAATTCAGCATTTTCCAGAATGCCTAGAAGACTTTATGGAGGGAGGAGGGGAGGGTACTATTTAATGTTCATTTATAAGAGTATAATCATGGTTTTCACTTCTCTCTGCCCTTGGTTTGAAGTACATCAATGTCCTGAGTCTGTCCCCAGAGCCCTGGACTTTCTCACCCTCTGACAGGTAGAACAGCAGCTTCGATGTACATCCCCCTTCCTCCCTGTTAGGCGTTGCTAGGGAGTAGCATATTCTTCAGGACTGAAAGATGTAGGGCCATGCCAGTAGGTGTGACCAGAGAAGCAGTGTGAGGGCCAGAGGAAAAGGCAGCCTGGGAGAGTCATCTTTTCTAAACTAGGGTACAGAAATGAGTCCTCCATCTGGGCTGGCCTCCACAGGGTCACTGCAGCATTGTGTTCATGGCGGCCCATTCTTTTGCTCATGCCTGCACACCTCCCATACTCCAGATGACTCTCAGAACTGGTCTCAGGTTATCTGCTGCCTCTCAGACCCATAGCACCACCACCTCTCCTTCCTCCCATCTTCCTACCCAGGTGCCACCCTGCCACTTCTTATCAGCCCTTACTCTTAAGTGACATTCATCCCATTCCTTTTTTCTAACAATCGGTCCATTTATTTATCAGAAAAGGCACAGACATTAGAAACCACACAAATGTTTATTTACCCTTCCCTTGTTGGGAGGATCTCTTACAGGTTTCTCATGGTTGTAAGAAATTTCTGACACTTTATTACTAAGCAGAGAAAACAAAATACAAGTCTTTATCTGGAACTCTGGCTTCCACTACATGAGAAGTTCAGGTGCTTTGGGAGAAGTCGTCATCCCCAGAGAAGATAATTGAGTTATTGACATTTTCTTAAGGGCAGCAGGATATGGTGGGGAGAATTACATGGTAGGCTTAACAAGATAACTTCTAAGGTCTGTAATTTAATGAATTAGCTCAGAATATGTCCCATGGATTGTTCTGTGGCTAAACATCTGCAGATTTGTACTCCTCATACTCAACCCTTTAGGATGGAAAACACACACACACACACACACACACACAGCATAAACAAAAACTACTGGAGTTATATTATCATCGTCTCTGTCATCCATGGAGAGTATGAGGTGTCAATCTCTTTGGTGCCAGAGGATTCTATATGAGGGGAGAAGGTACTGGGAGCTTTGACAGAGGTAAGTGGCAAACCTTCAGAACCAACATCAGATACTAACAGCCTGGCACCGACACTAGTGGGCACTTGCAGAGGTATTCATGGCTCTGTTGCCTCACAGCAGTGGTGTCACCTTTAGTGTGGACACTAAACATGGCTGCTGCTTTGGGGTAGTAATAAGAAACATAATCATAGTCAACTGAAGCATGAAAGGAAGAAAATGTCATGTGTCACATAGTTGCAAAGAGGACTGGTTTATGGAACCTGTGTGATATCTACCTGGAGATTCTAAGGACCCCCTGGGAGAAATTTGAGGGTTCTAGAGTTCCTGCAGGATGCAGTTAGAGTCACAGAAAAACTGATTTGGAGACAGTTTAATGTGGCTTAGGATATATGAATTACAGATTTACTCTGTTTAAACAAGTTAGTGTTAGTGGGTGGATGAGAAAAATATTCTGATGATTAAGTCTATCCTGGTATGAAAAAGGGCTTCCTCAAAAACAGTTTCTTTTATTCTTGCATTTTATTTTCTTTTGGATTAGTGAAGAGAATTGGATCAATCATAATCCTTGGTTCATTATACCCATATCTGTATTCTAGTGCATAGCTCTAATTAATTAATTAATTAAACATAAACAAGATCTCAGATTGTAGTTACTCCAGATCCCAGAAGTAGGTGTCTGACAAAAATTTCTTTTCTAGTACAGAAATGGTTCAAGTAAAAGATAGCTGACTATTCTCAGGGATATTATAGAGAGTGGGTTCTTGAAAGTGGGACACTAAACAAGATGATCTCTAAGGGATTTCTTTTAAAACTTCAGATTCTCTGAGTGACATTTAGCCATGCGGGTAGAAGAAATGCTACTTTTCAACTACAATAGATGTATTTCTCATGAGAATGTCTGTAATATAAATTGGCAATGGCCAATTTGTTTGAAAGAACCATTGTGAATATTAATTCACCCCCAGAAACATAGGTATGTGCTGTATAAGTAAATAGAGTGTAAAATCATACTATTTAGGTTTTTCATGATAGACAAAAATTTTATTCTCCGTAAGAGTGACTTGTCTAATTTTGAAAGAAATTTTAGGTTAAATTTTCTCCATGCTTTATTCAGTAGACTTATCTCTTCTGAACAGTAAAAAAAATGAAAACATTTTTCTGATACTTTAATATCTGTAATATAGTATATCAGTTATCTATTGTGGTTTTAAAAACCACCCCAAAACACATTCACATAAGACACGAACTATTTATTCAGCTCATAGGTCTGAGAGTTGATTGGGAGGCTCTGCAAATGTAGGCCATACTTAGCTCTTCTCAGCTGGACTGGGTAATGGGACTGTGACCAGTTGTCCAGTTGACTGGGGCTGATTGGCCCAGGATGGTTTTTTTTGGGACAGCTCCTTCCTGCTTCACGTACTCTCTCATGGTTTCCAGGAGGGACTCTTGAGGCTGAGGTCAGAACTGTCACATTATTGGTCAGAGGAAGCCACAAGCTCAGCCTGGATTCAAGGGGTGAAGCTGCAAATTCATACTGGAAAGAAGCATGGATACAGGGAAGGAAAAAACTGGCCATTTTTGCAATTTGCTATAGCATGTGATGGACTCTCAGTGCACAGTATCCTTTATGATCCTTCCAAATAACTCAGTGAGATAAGTAGTACAGGTATTATCATTACCTTTTTATACAGGAGCAAACTAACACCAGTGAGATAGAGAGACTTTCAATGGATCATACATTCTGGAAGTGGCATGAGCTGAGATGTATTTTGAAAAGATACAATTGAAAAGAGATGAGCCTTATTTAAATAACTTTCAGAAATTGAAGCAATTGAACATTGAATATTTTTCTAAACACTCTCTAACTTTCAATGTTAATATAAGGGTATATATCCAAATAAAGGAGCTTCTGGAAGTCCAGTTAGTGTGGGGATATTGAGACTTCTTTCAAGATCCTTTGACCAATCCATTTCATTTCTAACTGCAATATTTTTCTTTACAATCTCCTTTTTTGAGCTTTGTGAACAAAACATTTGAAAAAAGCCACTCATTAGATTGTTCCTAAGCTCTGTCATTCTGGTAAAGATGGTAGAGAAGTTATAGTGGAGACAAAAGGTAAGAAAACCTCCATGTCTTTTATTTTCCTTAGAAGCAGCTAAATTCTTAGCTAGATACTTTACAGTTCGCTTTCATATTTAAAAAGTATACCCTCCAGGCAACTCTCAAGGTCCATATTCCATGCCACATGATTTTACAAAAATATGTTTTCAAGAAACCGAAACCTAAATTCTTATTTCTAGATTCTTGATGCCTTCTTAGTTATCAAGGGACACAGGAATGTCCTGAACTGGCCCAAGTTTTGAACTCACAAACTGAAGTTTTCGCTTCAGGAACTCACTCCTTTTTGAGTAATTAAATTAAATAATATAATTTAAATGTGAAATTCTTTAACACACTTATTGATGCATATAAAAACTCTTTAGCTATGAAGCAAATGACCCTGGGAAAGTTAATTTCTTAAAACATTTTTAGTTCATACATTTTCTCATTAACCACACATATGAGGCATGATATTTAGATATCACATTTTATTTTTGTAATGCACCCCATTGCCCTGGGTAGAGTGCAGTGGCTTCATCACGGCTCACTGCAACCTCAAACTCATGGGCTCAAAGCAATCCTGCCTCAGCCTTCCCAGTAGGTAGGACTACAGACACCTGCCACAATGCTAGGCTGATTTTTTTCTATTTTTGTTAGAGATGGGGTCTCGCTCTTGCTCAGGCTGGTCTTGAACTCTTGACGTCAAGTTATCCTCTTGCCTTGGCCTGTCAGCGTGCTAGGATTATAGGTGTGAGCCGCCGTGCCCAGCCTTACAATGCTTTTTTGAGAAATGTTTAACCTTAATTTTATGAAAAAAAAATTGTACTTAGAAAGAATACATACATATTAGGGTGAGCTAGGAAATGATATAGGCTGAACTCAAATTCTGATTTCCTTGAATTCCATTCTTTTTTCTCTATACCACAATCTACAACCAAGAGAAGACAAGATCTTCTGGAATGAGATACAGATTGGATGTTTGGACAAAGTAATGACATGAAAAAGAAAAGATATACATTTGGACATATATTTTTATTTCTCTTTGAAAAATAATTGAGCAATGGAATAGGCATATTTTTAACATTGTAAGAAACTGCTAAACTATTTTCCAAAACAGTTGTAACATTTTATACCCCTATCAGAAATATATGAGAGCTCCAGTTCAGCAATGTTGGTGTTGTCAGTATTTTTGGTTTTAGTTATTCTAGTGTGTACCTGTTTGATTTTATTTTGCATTTCCCTAATGTCTAATGGTATTGAACAAAATTCTGTTTCTTACTGCTATTTGCATATCATATTTGTGAGTTGTCTATTTAAATCTTTTGTCATTTTTATTGGATTGTTTTTATTATTGAATTGTAGGAGTTTCTAATTTAGATACAGATACTGAGATTGAAGAGTCAAAATCACAACTTTTAGTGGTCAGCCTTATATGAGAGACATGAAAGGCTGAATTCTACTTTGGAAGAGCCTTGTTTATATTACATGGAAGTGGTAAACAGAAAATTTTGAATGCTTTTCTGTTTTTCCTCTACAATGAAAGCTGCCTCTTTCACATTTCCTGTATATACCAACTATTCAATCCTTTATAGAATCTTTTTTAGTAGGGGCTCTAAGTCATTTACCTTTATTGTCATTTTTGTCATATTTTATCCACATGTGTATGTGGTGTTTTTTGCCTGTTTTCAAAAACAAATTATGATTTTTTTGGTTGTATGAGTTGTTTTTTAGTTATTTTCTACAATTATTTGGATTTCTATCCATGCTTTGGAAGATGTATAGACTGCTTTTAGTTCAATGTTAGTTACAATAAATTTACACGAAAGTATCTTTTTTTTTTTTTTTTTGAGACAGTCTCATTCTCTTGTTTAGGCTAGAGTGCGTCAGCCTAGCTCACAGCAACCTCAAACTCCTGGGCTCAAGCGATCCTCCTGTCTCAGCCTCCCAGGTAGCTGGGACTACAGGCATGCGCCACCATGCCCCGCTAATTTTTTCTATTTTTAGTTGTTTGGCTAATTTCTTTCTATTTATAGTAGAGATGGGGTCTCGCTCTTGCTCAGACTGGTCTGGAACTCCTGTGCTCAAGCTCCTCCCGCCTCGGCCTCCCAGAGTGCTAGGATTACAGGCGTGAACCACCATGCCCAACCAAAAGTATCTTTAAATGTATGTTAAACTAGGAAATGAAATAACGGAAGAATATTTTTTACTTACCTATGTGAAAATGTGGAGATTGGTGCTTTCTTCCTTCTCAATCATTGTCAGTTTAACTTGATGTTATAAACCTGGACTTTTGCTTTCTGTCTTTCCTTTTCAATGTAAATGATTCCTTTTATTTAAAAAAAAAATGTTTCTGGTGATCAGCTTTATGTGCACATCTGGAATAGTTACTGGCATTTAGGTGCATCACTATATATATAACCGATTTTAATGTCATAGCCAATTGTTTTCTATGACAATTTTCTCAAATGTAATCCTTGATCTCTCCCACCATCTCCCACACCCTATTGTTTTGCATTCCCCTGAAATAATTTTTTTCTGGAAGGGTATCTAGGTGACTGGCATATTTTCAGAGTCCTTCCATATCTGAGATTGTCTTTTTACTGCCTTCACACAGTAATTAAAATGTTTCCAGGTATTGAATTCTGGCACCATTACCTTTTAGTTTATAATGGTAAAGATGCTGTTTTATAGTGTTCTATGATTGTCTTATTGAAAGAAAACCATATGCAACTTGATTTTATTCCACTTTAGGCCATCTAACTCTTCTTTCTTTTCTAAGTATGATTCTCTTAATTATGTTTTCCTAGGACATAAAGCACATTGTGAATTTTCAGACTAAGGCATTTTTTTTCCTTTTTTAACTTTTAATTTTATTTTTATTGATGTCTAATTTACATGGAGTGAAATGCAAAAATCTGTTGATGAACATTTGGGTTGTTTCCAGTTTGGGGCTATTATGAAACAAACTGTTAGGAAAATTCTTATGCAAGTCTTTTTTGTGGACATACATTTTTATTTCTCTTGGAAAAATACTTGGGCAATGGAGTAGGCATATTTCTAACATTGTAAGAAACTGCTAACTATTTTCCGAAACAGTTGTGACATTTTACACCCCCACCAGAAATATATGAGAGTTCCAGTTGCTCTACTTTATCAGCAAATTTTGGTGTTTTCAGTATTTTTTATTTTAGTTATTCTAGTATGTAGTATGTACCTGTTTGATTTTATTTTACATTTCCCTAATGTCTAATGGTATGGAACAAACTTCTGTTTCTTATTGTTATTTGTATATCATATTTATGAATTGCCCATTTAAGTCTTTTATCCATTTTTATTGGATTGTTTGTGTTTTTCTTATTGAATTATAGGAGTTCCTAATATATTTTAGTTATACATATTTTGTTATAGATAAGTATTGTGAATATTTTCTCCCCGTCTGTGGCTTACCTATTCATTTGCTTAGTGGGGTCTTTTGATGAGCAGTAGTTTTAAATTTTGAGAAAGGCTAATTTTCCATTTTTTAAAATTTTATGGTCAATGCTTTGTAAAAAAACTTGCTTACCTTGAACTTGTGGAAATATTCTTCTATGTTTTCTTGTAGAAGCTTTATAATTTTAGCTTATAAATTTGAGCCTGTTATCCTTAATTATTATTTTTTATATGGCATGACATGATCAAGATTTATTTTTGTATTAATGTCCTGTTATTTCAGCTCTATTTGTTGAAAATACTTTTCTTTTTTCCATTAAATTGATTCTTTTCTTGCCTTTGTCAGAAATCTTTTGAATATATAAGGGTGAGTTCATTCTGGACTCTTCATTCTGTCCCAATGCATTATTTTTCTGTCCTTACAGCAAAACCAAACTATTTAGAATATTGTAGCTTTCTAGGAAGTTGTCCAGCTGCAGTGAAATAGTGTTAATTCTTAACATTGTCTGGGCTTTTTTAGGTCCTTAGCCTATTTATATAAATATTATAAATAGCTTGTCAATTGCCACAGAGAAGTTGGGCCTTTCTTAGATTAGCAAATTTTTCCTTTATCATTACTTTGAACATACAGTAGATTTATTTCTGTCTGTGACTCTTATTAATCAGAGGTTGAAATACCAGGATCTCTCTTTCTCTCTCTCCCCCTTTCTCCCCCATATTTTCTTTCATAGTTTAAATTAGTTAGGGTTTTCATAAGAGTTCTGGATGACTTTCTCAAATTTATTTTGTAGTTTACTGATTTGATTTTTTTGTGTTTTTAAATACCTTGATTGTGGCTTTAATTTTTTTTTTCAACTAATTCTTAATCTTAGATTTGTCCCTCTTACTACACTGTCAATTCAGTGGTCCCTTGAGTTATGCTAATACATGGATTAGATATTTCCTAAAGGTTATTTGATTCTGGTAGCAAATTAATATCAGAGGCAGCTGTGTTCTTCATCAAATGAAGGAAGGTGTCAGGGCTATTTTGTTTTTTCTTCTTAACCCGGCACAGTGCCTGACCTACGGTAAATGTTTAGAGTTCCTGTTGAGTCAAAAGATACGTGTAATTTTTCTAAGTGCTTCCCTTTATTTATACTCCCCAAATTTTTAGGTCTCATGATTTTTCAGTTTTATTTTACTTCCAGGAGGTTGCCTATGCTTGTCAATGTTTGTAGGAGTTGAGTTGGTTCTGTTAGAAATTGGTATGCATCTTGTTCTCCCCAAATGTTTCTCAGAGGTCCCTCAAGTCTAGACAGAGGGATGTATTTTTGTTGAACAACCAATTCAACAAAAATCTCACAGTAAATTATCAATATGAGAGGATTAGGGAGGGAGCTGATGTGGGTCACTGTGGCAGGGAGATATGTCTCCGCACTACATTGTAGATTAATTGCCTCCCATAATCCACGTACCTACTTCTTGGCTGCTTTGGTTCTGCCTGTGCCAGAAGAAAACCATGGAGCCTTCTCGTGTTGGCTGCCAGGTCCTGGGCTGTCAGTCTAGAAAGATAAAAAGAGGAAATCTACCCATAGTCATGTGTCCTACCCCCGTTTCTGGATGCTCTCTCTAGTTAACAAGAGTTGATTGAGGTATCCTCTTACTTACTGCCTAATATTTTGATCCCCACAGATCCTTTCCATCCTTTTTTATTTCTGGTTTGGAAAGATGGAGGTCTCTTCTAGTGTCCAGTGCTGAGGCAGCATGTCCAATTCGAGGGTTCAGTTGGTCACTTCAGTATGAATTTGGAAGGAAAGCTAGACTAATATGCTCATGGTAGACTTTTTTCCCGGAAGTCTCACAGACTCTAAATGCCCTACTCCAGCACAACATATTATTTAATACCTTGAAATAAACATTCAATTTTCAACCTCCTTTGCACCCCTAGCATGCTAGAACAACTGAGAGAAGAGTGTTCCTCTGCCTCAGACCTAAAAATATCATTCTCCTAATGATAGGGCCCATGTTTTCAACTAAGTATTGTCTGATTACATAGCTTGAAATGTCCCCTACCAAATGTTTTGTTTTTCTTCCATAAACTATTATTTTAATTCCAAAAACACAGATACAGATAAATCAGTGACCTCTGCCACAGAAATGTACATTTAGTGACATTTATCTGATGTAGTAGGAAAAGAAATAGCACACTTTGCTAGGTTTCTTCAGTCAAGAAAGATTGAATGTCAGTACATTAGAATTGAGTTGTTTTTCTGACTTTTTGGCTCTCTTAGTACATATGTACCTGAGGTAGTAAGAATAGCAGCAGCAAAATAAAATGTCTGTACTTTGCATAGAATGAAAGTGTCCTGTATAGATTCATCACAGAGAACTGCAGATTGGTTGCCTTGTAAAATTTTTTTAGCTAGAAAAGTTTCTGTTTTTATGATGCTGTAGAACTGCTCTGCCTATCAGAGGTGTTCCTGAGCACAGATTCACTTCATTATCAGTTTCCAGCATCAACAAATTTAAACAATTAGACCTTAAGCTTGGCAATCGAATTCCTTGACAGTTAAAGAAGATTGCATATTGCAAGGAGACCAATACATCTATTTTATGTGGCAAATGGATAGTCTCATTTGCCGTCATTCACTTACCTGCTGTTTTGTGTGAACAGTCTTTGTCAATTGCTGGGTGACACAGCTGCTCAGCTAACACCAAACAGGTATTTACTGTTTTACCACAGTATCCAGTGGCAATCTTTGTGCTTTGTATATACAAAATTTTATGCAGATAAAATAAAGATCAATCAAAAAATATTTATTGAACTCTCTAGATTATGTTTGGTGCCTTTCTGGACCCAGTGAGGATATAAAAATGCATACAATAAAATATGATATTTAGGGGAAAGTTAGAGAAGAAATCATTTATATAAAAAATCTGTATAGCCTTATCTGTTCTACCACAATTTAGTAAGTTAAGTTCAAGTGTAGGTTGGAATTCTCTTTATGTGGGCCTTTTAAAAAGTCAATAATCTTTGTCTCTGGCCAGCTTTTAAAAAATAGAATTGGACATTTGTTTTTAACAAATAAATGGAACTGATTTTACTCACAGGCTAGACCTTATTGTTTGACTAGTGAATTGAGTATATCAGGCATTATACTAGATAAGTGATCCCTACACTTAAGTGGATTCTATTTTAGTGAGTGAAACAAGTCAACCAATAATTACATTGTGATATGTGGTTTATTAGAGGTCTACAGACATTTTTCTATGGGCACATCATCTAACTTAGTTTAGAATACCAGGAAAGGTTCCTGAGAAGCAGGGGTAATTGAGCTATGTCCTGAAAGTTGAGAAGATTGTGCTCAGGATTTCAACATTTGCCACCCCCTCCTGGATCTCAAGCATTCAAACATACTCTAGTCTTTTCTGTCTTAAGAGAAACCACCCAAGTCCTCCCAGAGTCTTCTAAGACCTTCCAGCTGTTGCCTCAGCAGGCTTCTCCACTTCAGAGCCAAACTTCCCCATTTCCTACTGACTCTTCATTTCAGCACAATCTGCTTCCACCCACACCACTTCATTGATTGGCTCTTGTGGAGACCACGAAGGACTTAAAGACTTCAAAGGACAATATTCAGTTTTCACCTTACTTGAACTCTTTTGGTATATTTTGTCAACTTCTTCTTCTTGATAAACATATTTTTCCTTGCCATCCATGAAACTAAAATTTCCTAATATTTATATTACCTTTCACTACTTCTCATTTTCCTTTAGCAATTGCTCCTTCTCTTTAATCTTTACGTTCTGAAGCTCCTCATGGCCACATCCTAGGACTCTCTTCTCTTGTCTCACTGGGCAATTTCATTCACCCGAAGAAACTCACATATTATGTGTGTGTTGACGATTGTATCCCAGACTTCTCTTCTGAGAAACTAACCTAAATATTCAAGTATTTACTTGACATCTCTATTTAGATGTCCTATAGGCATCTCAAATTAAACTGTTTAAAACTGAGCTCATGATCTTTCCCTTGAAATCCATTCTTCTGTCAGTTGTTTTGCTTAAATAAATGCGCCATTTCCTCAATTTCTCAAATATAAAATCTGGGATTAATTTTTAATATCTTCTTCTCTTCCCCTACTCCACGCAAATCAAACATCAAGTCTTGAGGACTTTATATCTAAAATATATTTTGAATCCACCCCTATATTATCTAGTTCTGTAGTCTATACCCTGATTTTAAGTTCTTTTTTTGCCTAAACTTCCACAGCAGTCTCCTGAATGGTATCTCTGTTTCTGCTCTTGCCCTGCTCCCGCCCATTGTCCTCACAGAGGAAGCGTGATCTTTTAAGAAGGCAAATCAGATCATGAAACTTACTTGTATAAAGTGGTTCACTGGATTCCCATTGCTTATGTGTCCTGCATGATCTGGATGTTTCCTAGTCTTACACTCTCTGTGGTATCAAAATATCCAGGTAAAAGCTAAGTCTTTCATCCACATTTTAATATAATACAACCAGCAAATAGTTAAATTTAACTTTTGAGGAACATCCTCTGACTTTATATTTTGGCATCACCAAAGGGTGCTCACCATGCGGTTTCACCTCCCCATGGCTTTTACTATAATATTATTTTGTTTGCGGGGAACCTCCCTTTCCTTTGCCTGGCATCTTCTCCCCAGGAAGTGTTCCTACAACATTCATGTGTGGCAAAGTTTCTCACTTTTGTGCTTTCAAAGAACTCTGCAATTTAAAAAAAAATCACCATAGGTTACAGTTAGTATTTACTCTATACCAGGGTTCATTCTAGGTGGTTTAAATACATTTTCTCATTTAATCTTCACAACAGGTGTATAAATCAGGTGCAGTTATTATTTCTGTTTTACAGATGAAGAAATTGAGGCATGGGGAATTTAAGTAACATGTAAGGACATGGTAAAGTTAGAATTTGAACTCAAGCTTTCAAATTTTTACTACCTGTCTGCTAACCATTGTACTCTTTACACATTGAATGATCTGTCATGGGATCTGTAGTCACCACTAGACTGTAAGCATGTAGAGTTAAGGAACTGTGTCTTATTCACCGCTATATCCTTTTTTTAAATTTCAGAATATTATGGGGGTACAAATGTTTTGGTTACATGGATTGCTTTTGTACTGCTTGAGTCCAAGTTATAAGTTTTGCTGAGTTTTACTTCCATCTGTGCACATGAATGTTGATTGATTAATTCCAATTTAATAGTACATGTGGTGTTTGCTTTTCCATTCTTGTGATACTTCACTTAGGAGAATGATCTTTAGTTCCATCCGTATTGTTGCAAAAGGTATTAATTCATTCTTTTTTTTGTGGCTGAGTAGTACTCCATGGTATAACATATACCACATTTTATTAATCCACTCATGAATTGATGGGCACTTGGATTGATTCCACATCTTTGTGACTATGAATTGTGCTGCAGTAAAGATTCGAGTGCAAGTGTCTTTTTGATAAAATGATTTTTTTTCCTTCGGGTAAATATGCAGTAGTGGGATTGCTGAATCAAATGGCAGGTCTACTTTTAGTTCTTTGAGGAATCTCCAGGCTATTTTCCATAGAGTTTGTAGTCCCACCAACAATGTGTAAGTGTTCCTTTCTCTCCACATCCATGCCAACATTTATTGTTTTGGGACTTTTTAATAAAGGCCATGTTAACTGGGGTTGTTAGGTGAAATCTCACTGTGGTTTTGATTTGCATTTTGGTGATGATTACTGACACTGAACATTTTTTCATATGTTTATTTGCCATTAGTCTGTCTTCTTTTGAAAAGCTTCTGTTCATGTGCTTTGCCTACTTTTTAATGGGATTGTTTGATTTTTTTCTTGCTGAGTTGCTTGAATTCTTTGTAGATTCTCATTATTAGCCCTATATTGGATGTATAGCTCACAAATATTTTTGCCCATTCTGTTGATTATTCTATTAATTTTTTCCTTGGCTGTGCAGAAGATTTTTGCTTTAATCGAGTTTCATTTATTTGTTTTTGTTGTTGCTGTGATTTTCTTTGGGGTCTTCCTCAAAGGAAGGTCTTCCTGGCCTATGCCAGTATCTAGAAGAGTTTTTTGTACATTTTCTTCTAGAATTCTTATGGTTTCTTGTCTTAGTTTGAAGTCTTTTATCCATCTTGAATTAATTTTTGTGAGTGCTGAGAGATTTGGATCCTATTTCAATCTTCTATATGTGGCTGTCCAATTTTTCCAGCCTCATTTATTGAATAGGGATTCTTTTCCCCAGTGTATATTGTTGTCTGCTTTGTAGAAGATCAGGTGGCAGTATGTGAATGGTTTTATATCTGCATTCTCTGTTCTGTTCCATTGATCTATGGCTCTGTTTTTGTGCCAGTACCATGCTGTTTCGGTTACTATAGCCTTGTAGCATGCTTAAAATCTGGTAATGTGATGCCTCCAGATTTGTTCCTTTTGCTTAAGGTTGTTTTGGCTGTTCAGGCTCTTTTCTAGTTCCAGATAAAGTATAGAATTATTTTTTCTAGATCTGTGAAAAATGACATTGGTATTTTGATGGTGATGGCATTGAATCTCTAAATCACTTTTGGTATTATGGATACTTTAACAATGTTGACTCTGCTGATCCATGAGCACCATATGTTTTTCCATTTGTTTACATCCTCTGCAATTTCCTTCCTCAGTGATTTGTCGTTCTCTGTGTAGAGATCTTTCTCCTCCTTGCTTAAATATATTCCTAGGTATTTTATTTTCATTGTCGCTATTGTGAAAGATATTGAGTCTTTCATTTGATTCTCAGCTTGACTCTTGTTGGTGTACAGGAATGCTATTGATTTATGTACATTGATTTTGTAATCTGAGAATTTGCTGAATTTATTTATAATTCCAGGAGTCTCTTGGTGGAATCTTTTGGATTTTCTAGATGTAAGATTGTATCATCAGCAAAAAGTTATAGTTTGACCTCCTCTTTCCCCATTTGGATACCCTTAATTTCCTTCTCTTGCCTGATCACTCTGGCTAGGACATCCAGCACTATGTTGAATAGAAGTAGTGACTGTGGGCATCCTTGTCTCGTTCCAATTCTTACTGGGAGTGCTTTCAACTTTTCCCAATTTTGTACAATGTTGGCTGTGAGTTTGTCATATACGGCTTTTGTAATTTTGAGGTATGTTACATCTATGCCTATTTTGTTAAGAGTTTTTATCATAAAAGGGTGCTGGATTTTGTTGAATGATTTTTCTGCATCAGTTGAGATGATCATATGATCTTTGTCTTTGTTTCTGTTTATGTTGTGAATCACATGTAT
>CAUYSK010018251.1:0-68906 GCA_963575035.1 Avahi laniger
CCCTTTTCCCCCCAACACCAAACCCGACAAACTCAAAAAAAAAAAAAAAACAAGAGAACAAGGGACTGGAAAACAGTAAAAGAAAACAAAACAACAACCCAAACCACCACACCAAAACATCTGTTTTTTTGTTACACAACATTAAATGCACAATACACGAATCCATTTTTTGTTTTGTGGGGGGGGGGGGGGGGGTGGGCGGGACGGGGGTACGGGCATATGCACAATGAGTGCGATGCGCACCTCCCGGGGAATGGACACACTTCAAGCTCGGACTTGGGGGGAGGGAGGGCAAGAGCATCATATGCAACCTAATCATCTGTACTCCCATAATATGCTGAAATAAAAAAAAAAAAGAAAATTTCAAGATTTGGTAAGTTTTGTCCAGGAATCTCTACTCTAAACATTGCATAAAGTGACATGTCCACACTTTTCAAGTGGAATTGAAAGGTTGAAGAAAGTATTTGGGGAAGAAAAAGCAAAGCTCTGTTTCGATATTCTTTCATGGAGATACCCCACATTATACAGATAACTTAAATAGGCTCTAAGAATCCTGTCTGAGAAAACAAGAAACTGATCCACAGCATCCCACTTTAAAAAACAGTATTAGTATCATAAAGAGATATTTAACACTACAAAGCAGAGGAGGAGAGTAAAAAAATTTTAAAAGTCAAGAGAGATGTACCCCCTTAGAGGACGTGATGAGGGGACTTCACCTCCCAAGTGTTCTTTCCAAACAACTACAACCTCTGGCTAAACATAAGAAAATATCAGACTAACCCAAATTGACGAACATTCTGCAAAATACTTGGTCAGAACTTGTTGGAAAGAATCAAGGTCATTAAAAATAAGGAAAGACTAAGAAGCACGCTGGAGGAGACTGAGACATGACAAGTAAGTGCAACATGGAGTCTTGAAAAAGAAAAAGGACACTGGTGGAAAACTCGGTGAAATCCGGATCTCTGTAGTTTAGTTAACAGTATCGTGCAATGTTCATTTTTACTTTTGATAAATATCCTCTGATTGTGTAAGATGGTAACATTACTAGAAGCTAGGTAAAGGGTACAAGGGAACTCTCTGTAGTATTGTGGCAACACTTCAGTTAATCTCAAATTATTTTAAAATAAAAAGTTTAACAAATAAAAGCAACAGAGAAATTTTCCTTAGTGGGAATAGACAGGAGTGGGGACTTTTGTTCATGTGGTTTAAAAGTAATTCAAATTTAATGTGTATATATTTTGCAGATTGCTTTTTCATTTAGACTTAAAAACAAAAGCCAGAATACTTTAAGACAAGCTCGGTTGTCAAATCCATCAGGGGAAAGGAGAAGCAAAGATTTGGGAGAGGCTGGATAAAGGAAAGAAAGAATCACTTCCTTGAGTCTGCTTCTGATATTAGCAGCAAAACAATAATAAAACAGCCATCAGAAATTAGCCATATGTCAAAACTGAGATTGTCAATTTATTCTCAGGGTTTAAGATGCTTTTGTTTAGCAGAGGGAAATTCCACTGCTGGGGAAATGAAATGACCCATCCTCCCCAGCAAGGGGTGCAGGAGACCAGTAGGTAGCCTTGGGTATTCTTCACCGTACCATCGAAGAGTGACTTCATTATCCCAACAATTTACATTGCAAATTGTCATTTTCTCATTCAACATCTGACAAGTGAAGGAACACCCAGCAAACTCCATTTGGCTACACAATATCAAAGAACAGTGATTTTGACACAGAGACCGTACAACATGCTTCTCCATCACGCCTTCAAGTCTTGAAGCATAAACCTCCCATTCAGTAACTCCTGAATCCACAGTCATGGCTGCAGATTCTCAGTGGTGTCAGGGAAACAGAATTTAATATCACTATAGCCCACAGGATTAGGACATCTTTATAACGTAAAGCTAAAACACTGCCATCTACATGCAATTGCCGGTTTTTGAAGGGGTAATATGATAAACAATGCTCATAAATTTGTCATTTGGAAATCATGACTCATTCCTCCATAAGGGGAAAATGGTATAAAATATAATGAGAACTCAAATCTAATCATGAAAAATATTAGCCAAATTCAAATTGAGAAAGACAATGAACAAAACAATGGCCTGTACTCTTCAAGAAATGTCAAGGTCAAGGAACACAAAGAAAGGCAGAAGAGCTAGTCCAGATCAAAGGACAGCAAAAAGAAAGACAACTACATGCAAGGTGGGACTGTGGACTGGATCCTGCGCAGGGAGAGAAAAGGTATAAAGGACATTTGATGAAATTTGAGTAAGGACGACGGATTAGATAATATTGTAATGACGTTAACTTTTCAGAATTTTCTGGCTGTAGACCCTTATTGGGAAACACATACCTACTAAAGTATTTAGTGGCAAAGGGGCACAATGGCTCCTTCATACTCTCACACGTTTACCGGGGAAATGTGTGTGTGTGTAAATATATACACACTTATACACACACACGCACGGAGAAACAGAGACCGAGACAGAAAGACAAAGAACACCAGGGAGAAAATGGGGTGAAAAGTAAACAGTAAATCTGGCTGAAGGTTATGTAGGAGTTCCTTGTACTATTCTTGTACAATTTTTCCTGGTTAAAAATTACATCAAAAGAAAATCTTAAAAAATGTAATGATTTTGGAACTAGGGGGTGGTTGTACAACATTGTGAATGTACTAAATGAACTGTTTACTTTAAAATGGCCAATTGTATATGATGTTAATTTCACCTCAATAAGAATGAAAATAATAATGAGAGGCCCAGGGGACTCTCCAGAATCCATAATTCCAGCTGCCCAAAGTCAAAACAGGGCCAAGTGGCAGACAAAACTGTCAGAGGCGAGCCATCGGCGTGCCCGGCGGCCACAGGAGCCCCTAAAACAGGCATCCACGCCTTCTCCTGAGACCCGCCTCAGAACCCTTCTGAGCCCCTGCTCACCCCGGCCCCAGGATAAGCTGCTGAGAGCACGGACGCCCGTCTCACCCTCCCAAGGGGGGTTTCGCCAAAGCCGCTGTCTCTGTGCGGTACTCCCGGCCGACTCCTCACAATCTAAATAATCTGGCATCACCTGAGGCAGCTCGATCCTGTGGTTTCAGACTGGATTACCTTAGAGTCTTCCTGCATCACCCAGGATTGACAAAAACACAGCCCCAGTTACAGAAACAAGAGGCCAATTCGTACAAGTCCAACTGGGAGGTATATATGAAGACCACAGTAATAGGGTATGCTACTCTGCCAGTAAAAAAGTTTTCAGTAAATAATTGTTGGATGAAAGAAAGTAGGAATGAATTATAGTCCTCGTGTTACACATGAGTATGTGATGCACAGAGAAGTTAAGTAATTTGCCCAAGGTCACACACAGAGTTTAAGCACCTAAAGTGGGGTCCGAGCACAGGTTTGAACAGTGACTCCGGAGGGCCATGGTCAGCGCTATGCCACAAACCACACCCTCCAATTACTGCCCCATTTCTTGGGGAAAAAAAAAGTTAAACTTGTGGATGAGACAGGTGTTGTTGAGCGCTGCTGCCCTAGCAAACGGAATAGTTATTCTTTCAGTAGAGAAAACGACTCTAAATACACATAAAACAGCTTCTTATAAATATTTTAGATGTGTATGCCAACATGTAAGGTATATTTCCTCCCTCTCATTGCTCCTCTCTCTCAAAAAAAAAATTTATAAACTGATTTGCATCTGTTTTGCCCAAAATTGGATGATCAAGCTTGAAAGGTAAGAGATGACCGGCTGAGGGGTTGGGTGCGCTGCTCACTGCCCCAGGCTCGCCAAGTCCAAAGCCACGTGAAGGTGCTGCCCCCTGGTGGCAATTTACGGCAATCAGCCCAGCGCAGTGAAAACGGGCGTTTCACGCCTCAGTCTGATTAACATTGGCAAAGAGTTTTATACATTGGCAAATACGGTAGGGTAGAGTCAAAGCCATCACTATAACAATCCCATACCCATCCTCTTGCACTTAAATGTGCTCGAAAGAGAAAGAGGTAGCAGAACAGCTCTCGGCACTTACACATGACATCCCTCCTGTGCTTTCATGGTGGGAAAAGGTTAAAAATGACAAAATAGGAAAGTAAATAGACCATGCTTTCTCTCTGCAAGCACCTTTTCATTTGCATTCCTGAGTTCTCTTAACCTTTCATTTCAGAGAAATGCAGTATGGTTTAGTGCAAAAAAAAAAAAAGAAAAAAAAAACACACCCAAAACCCAGAGATTTAAGAATAAGACAAAATTATCACTGAATTTTGGTATCTCTTCTTACTACCTGTGAACCACAGTAGAGTATTTTCAGATATAAGATAAGGGGCAAAACATCTATTTCACCAGTTGGTTATAAATGAGAAAAGTGCGTGAAACACCCAGGAGGGGCCCTCGCATATGATAATAAATACACAAAAAATTTTTAGTTCCTTTTCCCCCCAGGGCTGCAGACCCATAAACAGGGCTCAGATCTCTGCTACTCTCCTCTCCTTTTTTCCCCACGGAAATCTCAAAAAGGACTAATGCATGGAGGTTAGTTTTAGAATGCAAAGAGCAAGATGCATGTAGTAAAAGTGATCAGCGTGTCGACACGTGAGCATGGAACAGTTTAGGAATAGACATCCAGAAAGCTTCCCAGAAGAACTAAGGAAGGAATTACAGCCGCTGAGGAGGAAGACGCTACAGCACAGAAGCAGGCGGAGGAAGGAGGAAGAACTCTCCTAGAGTTCATTTTTACAGAGATTAAATACGTGATGCAAAAATAAAACCCTACTACAAAGAAAAATAGTAAAGATTCTCCCAGTATACTCGATAAATAAAATTGTTTCAGTAATTAATGTGATTCCTTATAAATCGCCCCTAAAGCATTTGCAATAAAGACATGATATGAGAAGAAGAAGGCGGGGGAAGAACAGGAGGAACCGAGAGACACAAAGCTTTGTTTGTTCTGTCCCTAACGTTCACTCAGCTCTTATCAGGGAGAGATAAGACAGACTTAGAAGCTGATCTCCTATTACTCAGAGCCCAGCAGAGGAGAGAGATAAATACGGAGATAAATTGGAATTTTCTCGATAAAGAGCAACAGTACAGATGTGCACAAAGTATAGAAGTAGCAGGAAAGAGAGAATAGTCAAGTACTATTCTATATATCCCCAACTCACTGCTTACATCCTGGAACTTACTATTTTTACCTCAAGGTGAAAGAGAATAAGGTTTTGAAGACAAAAAGATGGAGAGGGCTGCCCTATCTGCTTCTATTTCATTAGTAAAAGGGTAATAAAATAAGGGCAGATACCTTATCTTTACCCTTATATAGAACAATAACAGCTTACATTTACAGAAGATCTATTCATATTGGGAATTTCGGAAATTGTATTTTTCATTTCTAGAAATTCCATTTGGTTCTTTCCTACCATTTGCATTTCTCTATGAGACTTCTCATTTATCTGCTAAGATTTTCATTCATCGAAAACATGGTTTGTTATTTTCACTGGGGATAGTTACCACGGTCATTTTAAACCCCTTGTCTGTTAGTTTCGACAGCTGATTCATCCGGGAGTTGGATTTGATTGACTTTCCTTTGTCATCATTCTCCACGGTCAGGGAATTTGGGATTATATTCCAGACATTATGAATGTTAAGTTATGGAGATTCTGGATTGGCTTTTTTTCTCTAGTGAATGTTATTTCCTTTGTCTTAGCAGGTAATTTTATTGTCTGTGCTTAAACTGCAAACTGTTTCTGGGGCTGCAGCTCTGGTCTCAGTTGAGATCTTTTGTCTAAAGCTGGGTTGCTTTCAGTTGGCTCCACGCATGTGTTGTTCAGAATGCAAGATTGGGTAGGCAGGGTTTGCCTACCTTCATGGTCTGGCTCTTGGCACTGATGTTACAACTGCAGACACCCGTCAGTATGGGTTCCTATGAATTGCTCTATAATGTGAAGGGAAAAAAACTACAATGTAGCCCGGAAAGCCATACTTCCCATGAGATAAAATTATTGCAAACCAAGGCTAAAAGATCCACCCACATCATCCTGCTTTGGCTGGAACCTTTTAATACATTAAAGAAGTCCATCACAAATTACTTGATTACTATCTTTTCTTCTCCATTTCTACGTATTTGACCAATCTTCATATCTATTAAATAAGAAGCCAAAATACACAAAGAGTTTCTCTATTACAACAAGGTGGACAAACAGAGTAAGGGCTAATATGAAACATTTTCCATTTCCTCTCCCATCATATTATTAAAAACTTTCTTAAGGAGTGGAGTTATTCTGAATGAAATCTGACAGCCTGAAGGCAAAGAACTTACATCTTATGCTGAATTTGTGGTCAATCTTTATTTTTAGCACAGCAGCAGCCAACTAGAGTTTTAAAAATAGAAACCATTTCTATACTTTTTAGAGAGATTACAATGGAATTTGATACTGGGCCCAGAATATTTAATAGGGTGGTCTAGCTAGTATCATTTATAGAAATGAAAGATTTCATATTACTTATTCCTTCCGTTTACTACTTGTTAAAACAACACCATGCTTTAATTATTAAAAAATAAATAAATAGTCCTGAAAAAATAATATTTATGTGATATCCAAGTTCCAAACAAAGGCCCACTTACTGGGCAGGGAGTTGTGGGCAAGTGAATCATATCATTCTATGTACATCCTTTTCTTGGAGAAACAGTACTGCATAAAACACAGAAGGACCACATAACCCTGGGCATGCCCAATTGGGCCAAGATGGTAATCACTCCAGATAGATTTTTCCATCCATAATTTTAACTACATTTCTTGGAGATAGTTTCTATAATTCCATGTATAATAGCATAAAATAAAATAAGAATAAATGTAAAAAAAGTACAAAACTAAATACTTCAAAAACAACTAAAAAATATTGTAGAAGGAAATTAAAGAAGACCTAAATAAGTGACCAAGTATCCCACATTCATGAATTGAAGGGCTTAATATTGTTAAGATGGTAATACTCCTCCCAAATTCATCTACAGATTTGATGGAATCCCTAAGAATAACGCAGCTGGCTTCTTTGTAAAAACTGACAAGATGATCCTAAAATTCATATGGAAATTCAAGAGACCCACCATACCCAAAATAATCTTGAAGAAAAGAACAAAGTGGAGGACTCACACTTTCTGACTTCTAAACTTACTACAAAGTTACCATAATCAAGACAGTGTGAACCCGACATAAGAATAAACATATATCAAGGGAACAGAATTAAGAATCCAGAAATAAGCTTTTGCACATATAGTCAATTGATTTTTTGGCAAGGGTTGCATGACAATTTAATGAGGAAGGAATGGTTTCCAACAAATGATGTCGAGACAACTGGAGATTCACATGCAAAAAGCGAAGTTAGAACTCTTCTTACACCATATGTAATTAACCCAAAATGGATCAGAGAACTAAATGCAAGAGCTGAAACTATAAAACTCTTAGAAAAAAACATAGGTGCACCTCTTCATGACCTTGGATTAGGCAATGATTTCTTGGATCTGATATCAAAAGCACAAGCAACAAAAGAAAAAAACAGATAAACTACACATCATTAAATTTAAAAACTTTTATGCTTCAAAAGACTCTACCAACAAAGTGAGAAGACAATCCACCTAACGTGAGAAAAATTTTGCAAGTCATATCTGATAAAGGACTTGTATATAGAATATATAAAGAACTGTTACTACTCAATGATAAAAAGAAAAATAGCCCAATTAAAAAATGGGCAAAGGATCTGAAAAGACGTTTCTTCGAATAAGATATACAGATGACCAATAAGCACAAGAAAAGATGTTCTGTATCATTAGCCATCTGGGAGATGCAAATCAAAACCACAATGAGATACCTCTTCACTCCCAATAAGACAGGTATAAGCAAAAAATCAGATAATAAGTGCTGATGAGAATGTGAAGAAACTGCATCCCTCATAAGCTGCTGGGGAGAATATAGATTGGGGCAAGTACTTTGGAAAAGTCAGGGATTTCCTCAAATGGTTAAGCATAGAGTGAGGATACGATCCAATCATTGTACTCTTAGGTATAGAACAAATAAAAATGAAACATACAAAAACGTGTACACAAATGTTCATAGCAAGATTACTCACAGTAACTAAAAACTGCAAACAACTTGAACACTCATCAACTGACAGATCAATAAAATATGGCATTGTGTATATTTATATATTAAATATAGATCACAGGATATAATTTGGCAATAAAAAGAAATGACAATGAAGTACTGATACATGACACAAAATGGATGAACCTTGAAAACATCATGCTAAGTAAAAGAAGCAAGTAACAAAAGACCACATATTGCAGGATTTCACTTCTATGAAATATCTGGAATAGACAAATATATAGAGACTAGTGGTTGCCTAAGGCAGGGGAGATGAGCAGATTGGTGGTGACAGCTAAGAAGTCTTGTTAGGATAATGGAAATGTTCTAAAATCTTGCTGGTGATGGTTGCACAACTCTGGGAATATACTAAAAGCATCAAAATGTTCATTTTAAATGAGTGAATTATACGGTATATAAACTATGTATCAAAAAAACTGTTACAAATGAGAATTGTTTTCTCACTTTTACAAATTTTATAAAAGTGATTAAATAAAACTGCCCAATTCACCTCGATTCTTCTAAAAACATATTACGTTTTAGCACAGTGCATTCAGTAACTTTGTTTACTACAGATATTATAATAATGTTTTTCTTTGATTGATCATATACCCCAAAGGGATTCTGACAGTTAAAAAAATAACAGCACAAGTGAACCATAGTAAATTGTATTACTCTAAGTACACGGCTGTAAGTGAGATGTAAATTAGATGATTTGACTATTTCAGTTAAAAGAAAGAATGCCTTAGCTAATTTTTACACAAAATAAAAACTATTCAGCACTTGAATTCACAGTAACTGGGAAAGCACAAAAAAGAAAAACAAACAAACAAACAAAAAAAACCCCTCATTCTTCAAGGAAACTCCCTGAGTATTAAGTTTCTGGGAGTTTCTGTCCCAGCCCAAATGGAGACATCTGAAGGGCTCTAGTTAGTTACTGCTGGCAGGTCTTCTCAGATGCATCATTTCTACTATGTTGAGACAGAATCTCCTTTCAGAGATTTAAAAAGCAAAGTTATCAAAATCTTGTTTTCATTGGCAATTATAGTCACTTGCACTTCAGAAAGTGGACACTACTCACACGTACACTATCTCCTCTGATTTCCAACAGTTTTGCAAAGGAGGGAGGGTGTCTACAATCACCATCACCACTTTGCAAACCCATTAGTTGAGATTCAAAAAATAAGGATTTGACCAAAACCACTCAGTAAGGGCTGGAGACAAGAGTCCTCATGCTTTGGCGTCAAATGACATCCATGAGATGTTTTATAAAGAGAACTGGATTACTCCACAACGCTTTGTTCAATGAGGTTGTACCTTATAATCATATTTTCAAAGGAGGGAAAATGCTCAACATGCAGACTGTGCTTCTTACTAGAAAGACAGTCACAGGCCAGTGGAGGAAGGTAAAAAATAATAACAGCAAATAACAACTAAGAGCAA
Source organism: Avahi laniger (assembly GCA_963575035.1). Taxonomy (NCBI): domain Eukaryota; kingdom Metazoa; phylum Chordata; class Mammalia; order Primates; family Indriidae; genus Avahi; species Avahi laniger. The sequence goes on from CAUYSK010018251.1 coordinate 9,556, forward strand.
GAGAAAACTATAATAGGGAGACAAAAAGTGTGACTGTGAGGATATAGAGAAAAGGTACTTGAAGAGTATTTTTTCTTTACTGTAAAATCAGCAAAGACAAAATAAAAGTCTTCAGCATTAATGAGGGTTCGGTCAAATGAGCACTTGCTAAGGCTAATGGTAGGAGTGTAAACTGTCACAGTGGTTCTTTTGGAAAAGTTTGCAATATGCATCAAAATCCTTAAAAACACAGCCACAGAAAAGCTAAAACTTGTTAGGGATGAGTGAACAGAATTCTTGGATGTGGCCCCTGTAGTCAAACCCATGACTGATCCCTCTGCAAGAAGCTTCTATGAGACTATACTGGAAAGACATGTTTCATCATCAGTGAGTATAGCTTAGCACATGTGTTTTGTTTTGTTTTGAGATTTCCATTAAGTTTCTAACAATTGTCAATTATTTTAGTCCTTCTCCCTCCTGAATTATAATTATGTTATAAAATATACCTAATCCTTCACCAAGGAATTGCACCTCTAGAGATTTACACATGTTCACTATGGCACTGTACGTAAGTTTTAAAGTGCTAACAATATACACATTCTAAAACAAAGAATTGTTTAAAAGAATTTGGTACATCGTGTAGGAAATAGCACGCTGTTTTAATAATGGTGCTGGAATGTTTAAGTACATCAAAGAGATTCAAAATACATTACTATGGGACAAAAGAAATTAAAAAATTATATAATGGGACAATGAGCAGACAGCGCAGGCATTACACACATTTTTAGAAGAATCAGACTTTCGACCTTGAAAAGACAGATGGAGATTCTACTGTGAACATGAGTTGGGAAGAAAAGAATCCTTTTGAAAACACTGGTTTCTGAAAGGCATTTCAAAAGAGATCCAAGTGACTTATGCAAAGAAGACATTTACCTAAACTCCGAATCTAATAAAAAATGAATCTACATAACACGTGCTATAAAACTCAAGAAAGACACAGTGGGGGTTCATGGGAATCCAAGGACAGAGACAATGAACATTTAAACTTACGGGAATTGCGGCTCAGAAGGTACGAGAGAAGACCACTCTCTCGGGGCTACATGGTATGTAATTGTGGTCATTGAAAGACATGATTTCTACTCCCTACATAAAATCAGATTGTTACCTAACTTAAGAACTCCCAAAAGAATAAAAAGACACATTTCCAGAGAAGAATTCAGGGAATTTTGCTTAATAAAGTGCAGCTAAAACTTGAAAAAGAAAACAGAAAATTAAATAAATGGCAGATTTTCTGGAATACATCAAATACATGTTCAGCATGCTATAATTTATAAAACACATGCAAGTCTGAAGTCGCAATGCTAAGTGAAATATTCACTTTATTATCAGTTTGGAATTTATGGATAAATTGAAATGTAAACTTCTATAAAAGCTTGAGGAATTTGTGTGGTTAAACAACCATGAACTATGAATCTCGCTACAACCAGGCAAAATTGTCAGATTTCTAGAGACTTATTTTATTGTTTTTTCCTTTATCTACAAAAAAAAAAAAAAGAAATGATGGTATTTATCAGAAATTCTTGTAGCAGATGAAAGAGCAGTAAATATCAATAGGTCAGTATTTATAAACCACATTTAAGTGCTAAAAAAAATCTGTAAATGTGTAAGACAAACATTATGCTAATGATAGACCACTGATCCTAAAAAAATTTTTTTGCTCAAAAAGCAAAGAAATTTGCTTTTCATTTGTTCTGTAGGTTGTATGTATGTTAGTCTCAGATGAATATTAAGTAATAGTAATAATTGGCATTTAATAACCCCAGACTAATGCAAAAAACGGAAGTCTCAATATGCTTTCCACATCAGTATGTTTTGTATCAAAGTTTTGTAACCGGGACATGAAAAAAAGAAAACCATTCATACTGCTCTGTCAGATAAAGCTAAGCATATATTAAGACAGCATAATAAACTCTATTCTAGCTTTTCATTTAGAAATCAGAAATAAAATTCATTTCAAAATTTAAAAAAATCTACATGATCACATTTTTCTGAAAGCGTACTTATTTATATAAGCATAGAAAATATCTGGGCAGATATACATCAAAACTATAATAATGTTTTATTTATATGTAGAAGGATATGACTGAATTTTATCTAAATGATTTTGGTTGTACATATTTCTGAATACTGCACAATAAGAAGTACATTCTTCTTTCAGAATTAGAATAATTTAAAAAAAATCAAGAATTCAAAGTAGTTACAAAAAATATGAACAAAAACTCACCTCATGGAAAGCAGAAAGAAGTATTTAAAAATAAAAAGTACAAATAAACAAAATTAAAAATAAGAGCTTCCAAAATATTATGATCAGAGAGTCTATCAATCTGTCCTAAGGAAATAATCCTGAATGTGGACAAATAGTTATGCACATATTTTCATGTAATATAAAAAATTTTGTAATATAAAAGAATTCTGAATATACCAGAGGATGTTTAGATAAATTATGGTTCGACCACTTAATGAAATGCTATCCAGCCACTGCACGGGATGTGTATCAAAGTTCATTGACGGCATAAGGAGATGTCAGGAAATCAAACAGAAAGTCCAGTTCCCAACTATGTAAAGAACAGAGTTCACAGAGAAAGCAGCGAGGGAAACTTGCTAAACAGCAGCAGCGCTGGCCTGTGGAAGGCAGGATTATGAGCGATTTCTTGTGCATTTGTTTTTCTTTTTCACAATTTCCTCTCCAAAGTTTCCACCATAGGGAGGTATAACATAGATTAGCGCAAAGAAATATTGTTAAAAAGTGGGAGGAAAACAAAACATTGCCAATGTGTGCTCAGACCTGGAGAGGGAAAATTATTTTGTGGGGGATTTGAAGAATTCAACCTGACGATTAACTGTTCGCCAGGTTTGCACTACCCTGTAAAAAATGCAGAGAGTTTCACCAGCGTTTTGACCGCTTTCCCCTTGTTTTCTTGGTGAGGAAGGTAAAGAATGAGCGTGATAAGGGGGGAAGGTGCAGGGTGGCCACAAACTTGTTTATCCAACCAAGGCCCCTGGCTCTCTCTGGCGGGCTGGTATTTTCACAGAAATCTCTTTTAAGATGGAGGTAACTTTTTCCAGCATGAAAACTGGATAAAAACAAAGCTGTTATAATATAAGCACCACGGAGTACTACTCAGCCATAAAAAACAAAATTGGTGAACTAATACCTCTTGTATTAACCTGGATGGAACTGGAAATCATTCTTCTAAGTGAAATATCACAAGAATGGAAAAACGGGCACCACATGTACTCACTATTAAACTGGAACTAACTGATCAACACTTATGTGGACATACGGAAGGAACATTCATCGGAAATCAAGCAGGTCGGGGGGATGGGGAAATTCACACCTAACAGGTACAATGCACACTATCTGGGGGATAGGCACACCTAGAATTTTGACTCAAATGGTACAGAAGAAATGTATGTAACCAAAATGTTTGCATTCTGAAATAAAAAAATTAAATAAAATAAAAAATTTAAAAGAGAAAAAAATATATAAGCAGCAAAGGAGGGCAGGGGGTACAGAGTGTTCAACCCCCCAGGTAAGGATGTGCTCTGCCAGGCGGTGTCAGAGAGTGACACAGAGCCTGGAGTAACCACCCAGGGTGGCTCCCTGCAGGACCAGGAGCTTAGAGCACAGCCTCCTTGGTAACCAGCAGCCTTATGCAGTATACGCAGACTCAGCACTAAAAATAAGGCAGTGCTATGTATATGGTCTTGAGTCACTAGGAAACACTAAAAATAAGACTGTGCCAATGGCTTTCAATACGAAAGGTATTAATTTTGTTTCCTGGCTCTTACAAACAAATCAGTCCCTGGGTTATGGGCCATCGTTTTGCAATTTTCTCTTACCATCACTTTCTCTCCTGCTGGTGGATGGGCACACGCATGCACATACACACTTCTGCATGTGCACATATGTTGACACGTGCACACACATAAATGCGACTCTATTACACACACTCTGCTCCAGAGAACCCACTCGAGGCTTTGCAAACGATCTCATCCAGTGCTGCCTCATCACCTCGCCCCTGTGTGTGTGAACATGTCTCCTTGGCCCTTCTCGCCCAGAACGCTCTTGGAAGCCCTGGCTCCACGGGGGGAAGTTCTTGGAAACAAATGTAGGACTTAAAGTGTAAAGACAAGTGTCCCAGGTTTCACATACTGGATTTGGGTCCTGGAAAGTTTACTTATTTTCTGTCCATTATAGTTTCCCAGTTCCTTTTTCTTTGAAATGGGACAACGAAACACTTGCCAGGTGACTGTGAGTCTCCAGCCAATTGTGTCAAGTTGTGCTAAGTATGACTTTTACTTTCCAATAGCCTTCTGGATGTCTCCAGCTGAAAGTCCCATCAGTAATTCAAATGTCCTTTATCTGAAAAGGAATAAGCCATCCCCTTCCCAAAGCTGTGTCTCCTACATGCAGAAAGTGCAACCCAGCTTCCTGGCCACGTGAGCTTCCCAACGTTCCCGACACCCAGTCTGTTACCAAACCCAGCCTTCCACACCTTCTCTTTCACGCTGGTCTTCTCCCTCCTATTCCCCAAGTCCCTGTTTCTAGTTTTGGCCAACATCACTTCCAGCCTCTTCCAACTTTCTGTCATCTTCTTCATACTGCCACCAAGTGGAATCTCAGCTTTAACCACATTATTTCCTAATTTAAAAATGATCAGATATCATCCAAACACCACAGCACGTGATCTTTTATGACCTGGACTCGAAGGAGCAGAAACTGAAGGAAACGTCACATTCTTCCACTTTCCGCTCCTGGTTCCTCACCCACGCTCCTTCTCTCCACGGCTTGCTCATGTCCCCACTACCTGTTCTTCAGCATTCATCTCCTGCGTCCTCTCCACTATAAAATCCACAGAGTCCTCAAACAAATTCTTTTCATTCCTTTTGGAATTTCAGAAGCACTTTATAGTCTATTTGTATTTTTCTCATCTTTTTCATGTATCAACCTCTACCTGTTATTCCATACACACACGTGAACATCTCTCTTCTTGAATGGTAGATCATTGATTGATCCACTCATTCATTCATTCGACACACACCGTATGTCTATCCAATGCTAGGAATTGTGCCAGGTGCAAGAGATGCAAAGGTGTGCCGAGTAGACGAGGTCCCATCCCTCTGGGGGACCTCGGGTTAGTAAGCAATAATACCAGACAGGGCTATCGGAGCTGGACTGGAGGGGGGTGGACTGGGGAGAGCTCCCACAGACACCCCTTTTCTAGTCTAAGAATGTGACACATCCCACTGAACTGAGACCTGCGGGAAAGGAGAACAGAGTTCATGGAGAGAGAATAGCATGCACAGAGGTCCAGAGTCGAGGATTCACTAAACAGGAAGTCCCGCGAAGGCCCTGGCTTCTCCCTGAGTCCCTCTTTGTTACTAGAGCCTTGTTTGTACACTGCCTTAAATACCACAAATGCTCATAAATATTGGTTGCATGAAAAAAAATGAATCAATCCATTAGTCTCTCATTTTTAGGCTAGATTAAACTCCAACCTGACCCTATCCCATGATATGATCTATTATTATCGAGGTCCTCTAGGTCTGATGCAGTGGCTCACACCTGTAATCCTAGCACTCTGGGAGGCAGAAGCGGGAGAATCATTAGAGATCAGCCTGAGCAAGAGTGAGACCCCTTGTCTACTAAAAACAGAAAATATTAGCCAGGCATAGTGGTGCACACCTGTAGTCCCAGCTGCTTGGGAGGCTGAGGCAGGAAGATTGCTTGAGCCCAGGAGTTTGAGGTTGCTGTGAGCTAGGCTGACACCATGGCACTCTGGCACTCTAGCCCGGGCAACAGAGTGAGACTCTGTCTCAAAAAAAAAAAAAGTGACCTACTGGTGGCCAATGGAACACCATCTTTCAGCAAGCCATTAAGACCAGCCAGTGGAGATCCAAGCCCACTCTTGCATGGTTCTTGTGAAGTAGAAAATTGGAAAATTCCACTATCGGTATCCACCCCTGCAACCTTTCCCCGCAGCTGCCGCTCTCATAAATCACCTGTAGCAATTATGGTACCAGGCGCTGAAGTATCTTAGGACTCTGCCCCATTAAAGTTAACCACGTCGTAACTGTGCCCCTCTTCCTCCCTAAACAAAGTGTATAAAAGTCCGCTACGTTCTTTGTTTGGGGCTCAAAATTTGGAGTGGAAAAATCCCCTCCGAGCCCGCCGGCATAATAAAACCTGTTTTGCTATACTTCCGTGTGCCTCTCGGTCTATTCCCGGTCAACTCTGCTGTAGCAATTGCATGCCTGGGATGCCTGCTGTGGGTGCTCAGTCTTGGCCCGACGGCTGCAGGTGGGGCTCCCTCCGGTGAATAGCAGCTTCAGGAATCTGCAACACTCTCCCCTAGGAAGGGAGAAATGGGCCTCCTCCCACAGCTCCCCTATCTGCGAAGGCTGGCGTGGCTCTTCTCCTAACAGACCTGGCCCCAAACATGCTCTCTATGATGGAGCCCCCTGATCCCAAAACCGAACTGCAGGGGTCCCTCCCTCATCCTGGTCCCCATTCTCCAGCCCTTCCCTTGATCCCTAATGCTTGTGAGTGACAAGGAACAGGCACAGTGGAAACGTGGGTGCTAAGAAGAAAAAGGTTTAGGATATGACATTTCACAGAAATGTATAAAAGGGCTGGGGGGATCATGAGAACCAAAATCAGAATTGCTAACATCGGGCTGCACGAACAAGGGAAGGCAAAAAATGAAGGCCAATTTCTGGACGATCACGGAGCAGGGAAGATGAGCATTCAGGACCCGGGTCATGAAAACACTTGCTCTCCTGCACTGCTCTGTTTCGGCTACGCGGCAAGATGAGCAAGTGTGGTGGGAGAAAGCATCTCTGAGGGGCAAAGCCTCCAAGTCAGGAGGGAGAAGGGGGAGGAGCAAAGAAATCTCAGAAACAGAATCAATGAAATTCAAATAATGAAAAGCATCAGGAAAGCAGGCAGCGGTTCAACAAAGAATGGAGACAAGGCCTCCCTGTTTCACCTGAACGAAAGCTACAGAGAGAACGAGACCTTTTAGCAAGCGCTGTCCCTTTCGCTTAAATAGCAAGACAGCACGGCCTGAAGGCTTGGGCAGAGGGAGGACCGGCCTCAGGAAGAAACAGTGTGAAACACTGGCCCTGCCACTTGCTTGCCGTGAGAATTGGGAAGGATTTCCAGCATCCCTGGAAACTGGAAGCAATTCTGGCTTCAGCGACAAGCAAGCCTGATTCTGCTTCTACCCTCCAACAAGGATGTGGCCTTGCTCCCGCTGGGTTTAGTTTGAGAACCAGGCAGGGCGACAGTCTGTACATGGTCCCTTAAGAAGAAGCAGGCAGGTGGTCAGTATGCAGTCTTCGTTAATGGGAATATCATCCCGAGTCAGAAAAGGCCACAGCGAGACAAGCATTTGGTCGCTTTCTCAAGGACTCCGAGGGAGTGGAGAGTGTTCTGGGTGTCCCCTTAGAGCGCTTGGAGGCCAGAAATAAGCTGTGCCCAGAGCTGCTACTTTTGTCTATTTCGCCATCCTGCTTCCACGACACTCTGCACCTGAGGCTAAACAACTCGAGAATGAACATTCAGTCTGCACACGTGTTCTTGTCCTGCTGAAACACTGCAGCCCCTTTGGGCAGGTTTCTAACCTTTTGAAGCTGCAAGCCTCATTTCTTCACCTCTAAAATAAGAATTATAGTCCCTGTGCCTTGTGGAGATGAAATAAGATACAGCATGGGAACCATTTGGCCCACGTCCCGGAAGGTTCCCAAAATGCTCCTGCTTCTGGGGGTCACTGCTGCAGCTGTTTTCTTACTGGTATAAGTGGAAACCCCAGTTGGCCCCCTAAAATGATAGATTCTCAGCAGTCTAACCAGTTTGGTAATGTAAACATTCAAAGAGAAGGGGAAGAATAAAAAGAAAGCAACATGTTAACAAACACCCCTTACCCTTGTAACTGTGTTGTCCCGAGCACCATCTCGGGAGTGTGCGTCACTTCTCATTGGAAAGTTAGTAGATTTGCAGAGTTCGTGGAAAATTCTTCCTGCTCCTCCTTCTCTCCTCTTCAGAATGAACAAGTACAGGAAGTGTGCCGAGATGCCCGCACAGGGACAGTTCTTATATAACCATGTGATTCTCAAATTGGTTCTTGTCCCTTCCCATTGGAAAGGTTTTGACAGTCTTCCTACACATACAAAATGCCATCCCCAGAATTAGAATCCCACGCCATGAAGCCAGCTCCTGGCGTATAAATTACTTCCTTGCAGACATGAAACAAACATGTACGAGTCTGGACATCGTGATCACACCTCCTCTCCCAAGGTCACATCACAGCAAATTCGGAATTATGAAGGGCAACTTGACAAATGGTGACCACTTGGAAAAAACGGCAAACAAAATAAAAAGTATTGCAAGGCACACTGTCTCAGCAAAAGGGATAAAAATAGAAGGCAGCTAACTTTACATGTAGCTTTTAAAGGCCATCAAAAGCGGGACCAACGAGAAGCAGGCGACTACATCATGGGTCTCCTTTACCCCCTTGCCTGCACCCCAGAATAGCCAGCACTGCTCTCAGCTCTTCTTTGATATGATCCCACAAGGGCAAAATCACATCACAAGTGTAGGCAACTATGGGAAATGGTAAGAGGAAAGTGCTAGATGTTCACCACCACCCATCACAGGCGCAGGGACCCCACGGCTGCTCAGCCCATGCTGGGCTCTGATGGTACACTGTCCTGGCACTGCCCAGCCTAGGTCCAAGGCACTCTCAAAGGTTATAATGGATGGAGTCATCTGACTAAAAAGTGCTTTCTGTTGACACAGCAAAATTGATTTAATATGCGTTATGGTTTTCAGCCCCGCTCACTTCTGAAAATCCTCACAACAGCAAGCAGCTATGATACACTGCGCCATAAGGACATGCTTAGCAATATGAAACTCTTATGAAAGTTCTCTAGGATTCATGGACTTCGGGATACGCTACCCTCAGGACTAGCTGTTTTTGAATTTCTACTCTCTGACTCAGCTGGTTATGGTCAAATGCAGAACAGTCTTAGTCATCTGGGGCAAGGGGGTTAATGTATTCCCTGGACTCATGTCAGCCATCAGATCCAAATGCAGTATCTACGGCAAGAATTTATTAAAACCTGCTCGGTGCCAGGCAAGTTTCTAAGAAGCTGGCATCTGTTATCACATTGATCTCCACAACAAGCCTAGGTAGGAGCTACAGTCACTGCTATATGCAACTTACTAATGGGGCAAAGGAATGTTAGGCAAACCGTCCAAGGTCACAAAGCTAATGAGCAATGGAGCTGGGATGCAAAACCAGGCAGTCTGGCCTCAGACGCTGCACTCATAAAAAGCTATGCTGTATTAGTCTCAAAACTGACTCGCTTATATGTCACAAGACCCTCAGGTTTTCTTGTCCTTGTCCCCTGTGCATCACTCTTGCCCCTGTTGGGTGGTGCCCCTTTGCTTGAAAGTCACTTGGCAAAGAAAGGCCAAGAGAGTCTGCATGATACACTGAGAGGTGAATGACTGACACTTTAATAAGTGGCTTCCTTCTGTCGCAGCCATATTTTAAAGGGGACAAAGTTCTTGTGAATTTTAACCTAAAAACAGGAGGAGGAAGGTTTTGGTTGGGGAAGGGTTCTCCTCAAACTTTTAAAATCACCCCACGTAGGAGGCTAAGTTTTCCCTCTTCTCAGGCACATGAGAAATGTCCTTTATATTCAATACAAGCACCACCAGCCTGTGGGGTTCCTAACACACACGCCTTTGTCAGGCGCGCCCCCTAGTGACCAGAAAACAGATTCAACTCTAACAGGAGACCAATGTCCCTCCTCAAGCACAGCAAAGGGTGCTCAAAAGGAAAGGAGTTCGGAAAACCGGGAGTGGAAGAAACCTGTCTCCCCACCTGGTCCTCAATAACCATCCCTGAAAAATTCTGTCTGGAGCTAAAATCAATGGCAGCAAAAAATACAAGATGAGAACAAAGCTCAAGTATTGTCATGGTGATAAATCATAGTTCATTTGTTTTTAAAAGTTTTCCTTTGAAATATTTGCTTTAAAAATATCGAACTGTTTTAAAATCCCAATTATTCACGTGTCCCCTCTTCAGATGGTGTACACAGTAGGCTGTGGGTGATTCTGAAACGGGATCGTTCCCCAGCTCTCACGACTCCTCCGTGCGCCTCCCGCCGCTCCGGCAAGAAGGGAATAACGTATCACGTGTGTAAGTCACCGGATGGAAATGGCAGTGACGGCACGTGCCCTGCAGCAAGAGTAAAGGACGGGGCTGGCTCTCGACCTCTGACAGCGACAGAGAGCACGCAGCGGGGCTGCCCCTACAGGACCCCCTGCCCCAGCACAGGGCCTTTCCCAATGCAGCTGGACAGCAAAGATGGGCCAGGGAAGAAAGATCTGCAAGTATTGTAAGTGGGCTTCTTGATCTCTCTGTGCCTCACTTTGAAGAGGATGACACTAAACTGAAGTGGAGATGGCCCCCTGAGAGCTCACGTGTCAGTGTGAAGAGCCCACTGGGCAGGAGGCCTGTCCTGTGATTTACTGCGCTTGCTTCAATGACAGAAAACAAAGCCTCACGTCTGATCTTCTGGGTTCTTGCAAGAGAGCTTTCCAAGGCTGACGTTTTCTGTTCTCTGTGCACAGCTACAACTTTAAGATAGCTACAACGTAAATCAAACACGAAGATAGCACATGCCATGCTTGGTGTCATTTCACCAAAAACATCCCAGGAAAGGCAGCACAGTGCCGACCCTGAACACATACGTCAGGATGCTGGTGTTCTTCTCTGCATCTGTGATGAATGAGTCGTCTGAAAAGGATGCTCACCTGCCCATCAAAGGATGCTCACCTGCCCACCAGGCCACAAAACTGCCTGAAAGTTTTTGCTTTAAGTATTGACAGCCGCATAGACTGCCCTACTTTGGCTTCTTTTCCCTTTCAAAATTCCCTTGATATTTGCTGGAGCAAGGAAGGGAAAATTTAGAAATAAAAAGAAAAAAACTGTTCAAGAGACTTTCATGCTTCCTACTATTAAAACAGAAGTCTCAATGGAACCTTTCGACATATAGCTCCAGAAATGGCTACTTAAAAGCAAAAGTTGAGAAATGATTCTAGAAGATTCTACTTATCTGAGAAACACTTCAAGAGTCAGATCAAACTTCCCCAGATAGCTCTGTACAACTTCCCACCAATGTTGGTTCACTTTGATTCTGCTTACGACTCTACCCTCTCTGTGTTATTACAGGCGTGTGTTTTAATTATGTACACTTTTAATCCCCAAATACATTATTATTGTTGCTGTTTTCACAGTCAGTATTAATTCAGATTTTCCATTTCCAGTGGATTCTTTCCGGCATTTCCATGTTAAAGCAGAAATAAAACACTGGATGTGTAGGTTGCCATGCTCCCCTTAAAAGCCTTTTAGGATGGCATAAGGAAAAACACTGGTAATAGGGTCAGAAGACAAGACACTGGATAAAAACCCATCTGCCATGAACAGCAGGCAAATCCCATTTAACGAGGCGGCAGTTGGGCATCTTAGACTGTTGCTAGTCCCTGAGGGCCCCTGTCTTAGTTCTACAACTTCAAACCCTGCAGGCTCATCAGGAGGCTGCCATGTAATCGGGTGTCCGGGCAGCTGGCAGCCAGCGTTCAGGGGGCTGGTTGGGAGACCATTGCTGTGGTTTTGCACCACCTGGTGGCTTCACCGAGGAATCTCCTGCCTAACTCAGGCCAGCATTGCCCCAATAAAGCAAGACTGTAACTAGAAATTATTAGGGCTGTGCATTCTGTAGCATTTAAGATGGGGAAAGAGATTGTCTGATCAAAACCAAGCGTCAAGGAGGCAGAGAATGTAAGGAACAGGCACATCCTTGCGAGTTCACCCAGCCTGAACCGTGCCTGGGTTTTAGTCCCTGGTAATCCCTTCAGCAGCGTCCCCCAAGGGTCCTTTATGTGGATGGGACTGGCTGAGGCGGGTTGACTGGTCAGAGCCTTCCTGCAGAGCACCCAGAGACCTCCTGCACTCTGTGTAACTGAAACTTACAGAATTTCAGTAAATGTGTGTTTTTAAAAAAGCATTTATTGTTCTTTTGCCTTTATGACCTATTGTTTATGGGTTATATCTGTAACTTATTTGAAAGCAAAGTGCTTGGTTTGGAATACTATGCCAATTATTAAATCATTCATATAGGGAAAAGTGATTCAATTTACAAAAACCTGCTTTATCCTGTGGTTTCCAGAGATGCCTTGCTGCAAAAAGGGGGTGAGCAGCAAAAAAAGGAGGTAAACGTCAAAATATGATGTCTTTGATCCCCACAAATGTATTCTAGATTCTTACTAATACTGTCCTTATTGCTCTAAGGGACTGAGTCACATTCTCAGTGACAAATGCTTATGAGTCCTGCTGGAAACAGCACTGAAATATGAGACAAATCCACTCTAGACCGGGTTCTCCTTTATCCGGAATGATTTTAGTGAATGTTCAGGGACGTGGTATTTTGCAACAACAGCAGTTTCAAGGTAGTCAGAAATCAGTGTGAGCAACTTGATTCCAGAACACAAGCTTGATCACAATATTAGACTCTCAGAATAATTTCTGAATCCTGGTAGCATTTGGACTGAGATGCTTCCTTCTGCAGTATGAGGACAGGGACAGAGATGGAGGAAGAAATGTATAAATATGCAGTTCACTTCATTCCCTGCCATCTGTATTTGGGGAAAAATACATTAAAATGACACCAAGCACTGCATATGTAATTATGTATAATTATACTTATGCAACTATAATTATCTTCTATCACCCAAGAAGGTAGCAAATCCTCTCAAAAATCTGAACATGAGTCTTAATTCTAAAATAATATTGTTCCCATTACCCATTACTTTTCCAACTTCACATATTAGTCATTTTTTTTTCTTTTAGGACAATTTTAACATGTTAAGGGAAATGTTTATAAAACACATTATATTGTTCAGAAACAGTTTCTTTTAACAAAATGAGTTTATTTTCTCCCAGGTCAAGCTAAAGGAAAGGAAAACAAGGCAACTAGGAAAAAAAAGCCTTATCCTATTTTAATATCTGCCTTGATTCAGAAAGGATCAGAAAGATGAACTACAGTCATCTCCTTTTTGACGCTCCTCCAATAGGCTATAAACGGTAAAATTTATAAACAGAGAAGGTATACATTTTAAATCAAGACAGAGACAAATTCTGAAGGGGCTCTGGCCAGGAACACAATGCTTCACAAAGTATAAAAGCCACTTTGCACAGTTTTTGGTCATTACAACCAATAAAGTTTACAGTTTTTCCCCTGTTCTCCAAATAAAATCATTCTAACAATGAGACTCTGCCTTCCATCACTTTGAGGGACACATGAGCCCTTCCTTAGGAGTTACAATAATCGTATAATCCCAGACCACCATCACCCCCCTCCTCCTGCCAGGGGACCTACAAAACCTGGTCCATTTTGAAGCTAGAGAATCAGTAACTAAGAGATCTTAGAAGATTAAGCAGCTTTGTTTGAAAAACAGGTGCTTTTCTGTGTTACGACTAACCATACACGCCATTTAGCCACTTTAGACTGAGATTTTAGAATTATTTTATCAGAAAAATATGCTCTGTGGGGATGCTATGCTAAGAAAGAATGTGAGATTCATCTGCCTTTTCCAAGGTGTGATGATTTATTATCCTTTAACAAACTGTTCATCTCGCCTTGTTGGAGCAACGGCCCCTTCTACTTTGGAAGACTTAAAAAGCTGCCTGTAATTTCCATGGTGTGTGATTTCCAAAAGGGAGGAAAGGAAGTGTCATCGGCTGAGTGCACCCTCAGCTCCAGAGGCTGTGTCAGTAGTAGCTGGCAGATGGTCTTGCAGGGCCCTCTAATGTCCTTGAAATAGAAAAGTTGCTGTCTAATTTCACAGCTAAGGAAACTGATGCCCAAACAAGTTAAATGACTAACGCACCGGCTCATGCATGGGAAATAGGAAAGCTGAAATTAAATCTAGGCCCAATGGGCTCAAAAAACTTGTCATTTAATGCTTTCTGGACATTGTCTACTTGAGAGAGACCAAATGAGAAATAGCAATCTTCATCTTATGAATTGAACTTTTCTTCAAAGAGACCCAAAAGATTATCCATACCTCTCATTGTTCCTTAAAGTTCAGTGAGGAGTTTAACAGGCAAGTTAAACTTTGGAAAGTTTGGAGAGAATTCTGCACAGGACTGCTGACAGCATCTAGAACTTTTGCCTCCAGACACTGATTACGTCATCAGCCAGCTTTCGGTGTTCCTGCAAGACGGTCTCTAGGTGGCGCAAAGAGCACATGGTTCTGTTTACTGAGGCTTGTCTATTTCTGGCTGGCTGGGTATTCAAAAGTGAAAATATCTGCTTGTCAAAGTTGTTGGATCATTTCCAACATTAGAAATCATTACTAAACAGCCTTTCCAACTTCTCAACTCTCTGATGCAAGTCCGTGGCCTGGGGGAAGTTTCAGGGGAGGGACTGAAATTGAAAACTAAAAAAGAACCGTGGAAAAATAAAGGAAACCAACACTCTTGATTATTCTCTTTTCCGGGTCTTTGCTTTTTCTAAAATGACTTTTCAAGTCCTTGGGCAGTGCTAAAGGTCTTAAAATCACATCAAATTAACTTTCATTTTTAAAAACCTGCATCGTTCTTCATTAAGCACTCGTGAAGTGGAATATTCGCCAGACGCAGAAAACTAGGATGGAGATACACCCTAAGACCCAGTTGTGCAAGGAATTAACAATAATGTCAGGACAGACAGAGCTGCATTAGAAAAATTACTCAGATTTTGGCTCGCATCATACCCTGGTGATCTCACGTAAGAACAGAGCCTGAAAATAAAAAAAGAGATGTTTCCTACTACCCACCCTCATTCTATACACCCCTCATAAAGACTCAAAGCCTGTAATAATCCCAGGCCCAACAAGTGGTCACCCCCTAGCTCTCACTATCCTCCGTCCCTCCATACTGAGCACTCTGGAATCCAGCTGTCCCCAAGGAAAACCACTACTATCCCGGGCAGAGATACAGTGCATGTAAAGAGCTCAGGTTTGGTATTTTCTGCATAGCTTGAAAGAATCCAGGCAGTGCCAGGAGGCGGAAGATGACATTGCAGTTAACAGAGGTACCCTAGAACTAGTCTCTCCCCCAAGAAAGAGTATCAGAAACAACTGGGAGTATTTTCAAACTGTACATGCCTTGATCTCTTCCTTGGCAATTTTGATATAACTTGAGCAAAGCTTTCCAAGTGATTCGGATATACTTTGCTCACCATACCAAAGTAAAACTTGTCAGGAACTAGGAGTAAGGTAGAAAGTGAGTCCCATCTACCTTCCCTGGACTATATCTCAGGCAAAGGGGCTCTGCCAACACGGCCACTACCACCCATGAGCCTTGACACCCAAGCACAGGAAACTCATCTGCTCCACTAGTCATGACACTTTTTGCTCAAATTTTAAAAAATCGATTCAACTAAAAGATCAAATGGAATGTCAAGATCAAAATATCAGATATGATCATATAAAAATGATGTTAGAATACCTTTGTAAAGCAAGTTGCAAGCTGAATATTATATAATGTTCCACAGGTATTCTTATTGAAAATGTCATATTAAGACTAACACTATAAAAACAATAACGTATCAGACTGTTAGTTTTATTTTTTTAGTTTAAAAAACACTATTGGAGAAGGTTTAAAAAATGGACCATCTAATTCACTGCTAGTTAAAGTGGAAATTATTCAATGTTTGTGGAAAGCAATCTGGCAATATTAAAAGCCTTGAAAATATATACCACAAAAATTATATAATAGTTTCACAAATTTAGCCTAATAATGTGATCATGGATGTGCATACATAAATACTGGGCTGCAAAGATGTTAATTATATACTTATTGGTAATTTCAAAACATTGAATCATTTTATAAAAGGTCTTAGTTAAATAAACTGTATTATATCCAAATGATGAAAAACTCCTCAGTAATGAAACACGATACATGTTAACTGATATGAAAATATTTTCAAAGAAAATTCCCATGGAGGACAAAGTGTCCCAAATAACACATAAAGAGCAGCATTGTTTTTGTCAAAATATGCATAAATACTAATATTAGTGTGTATATATACACAGATATATGCATGGTGTATAGATATTACTGTGTGTGTCTGTGTGTGTATATGTACACACACATATATATTGTATATATTTTTTTCAAGGAAAGAGTATTTGAAATTATAAAATAATGCCCAGTGATTTCTAATCAACCTGGCCAAAATCTCATTCATGTTGTTTATGATGGAGGCTAAAACCGAAATTCAATTTTACACCTGCAGAATTCGATATTAGCTAAAGGTCACTCAGAAACCTGATGGTGATAAAGGTGAGAATAGAATGCAAGTAGAAACAAAAAACAACAGGTTATATTCAGGACAAGCTGTGTTCTGATTTGCAAACTGAAAAAAAAAAAACCTTTAGGAGACAACTTATTAGCTTTCATAGCAAGATAAAGCTTTTAGGAAAGAGAAATTTCATAAATCTCATTGTGATTAAACTTCAGGAGACTTCTGATTGGACTTTGATATGAAGTCTACGTAAGTAATCCAATCATTAACCCAATAATAATATCCATCCCACAGCTGCCATCATCGTTTTCAATTCAAACAGAACTTTAAGCATCTTGTGAAGTAGATTTAACGAAGTCTAGAGGCATTCCGGGCTAACTACTCTTGGTTGCACTTAATCAGAACTGAATAAACAAACTCAGTATTAGTCACACTTGTGCAAGTTATTCCATTTCACTGCGGCCAGAAGAGATTTTCATGTGATCCTGTTTAAACCAGCTGAACATCTGGAAACGTGGAAACTATTTTGTAAAGCACAAGAGGACCACACGCTCGGAGGAGACATCATTTATGCGGCTGAGGTCAGACTGGGGAGGTTGGAAGGGGAGATGGCTTACTTACAATGAAGCCAAGTTTCTTGTAATCCCGAGTGTACATGGACTTGCGTTTCTCCATGCTGCCGCTGCTGTTATTAGGTTCCGACTCTGCATCAAAAGCAATTCTTCGAAGTTCAAATATGATGTCCCTCTGAGCCTGAAGAAGTTAGGGAGAAAAAAAAGGGGGAGAGAGGAAAAGTTTGCTTTCATTGTGTGAAGTTACATATACTCCCTCCTTCCCCAGGGTCTAAATGAATCACTGTATTCAGGCAAAAGAAAAATAGATAAAAGAGGACCAATGTTCTAAGTTAGGGCTTTGCAGACTGCTCTCCTTTTTGCCACTCTCCCTGCTGGTCGGCCCTGGCTATGATCTGCTCAGCCCAACGCAGTCCTAAATGAGAGGCCCAAATATGACGGAAAGGTCATCACTGGTGAAGGCTAAGCTAGAGAAACCGGGGGTAACTGACTGATAGAAACAAAGTGAGAGACACGCAAAGTTGGTGAACAGTGTTTGACTTACAAGGGGTCCCTAAGTCCACTAAGAAGTAATCTCATGGAAACAAACACAGAATAAAAATAAAAGGAAGGGCCAAAAGGTGGAAACAACCCAAGTATCCATCTGTGGGCGAGTGCACAAACAACATGTGGTACAGACATACAAAGGCATATTACTCAGCCTTAAAAAGGAAGGAAATCCTGACGGATGCTACGACATGGGTGAACCTTGAGGACATTGTGCTGAGAGAAACAGGCCAGACACGAAAAGATAAATATTATTTGATTCCACCTCTGTGAGATCCCTAGAGTCACGGACTTCACGGAAAGCAGAACGCTGGTGACCAGGGCTGTGGGATGGGGCAAGCGGGGAGTTTAATGGATGCAGAATTTCAGTTCTGCGAGACAAAAAGAGCTCCGGACATGGATGACGGTGACATTTTCACAACAATGTGAATGTACTTAATGCCACCACTGAACTGTACACTTAAAAATGGTTAAAACAGTAAATGTTATGTATATTTTACCACAATTAAAAAAACATAATAAATGAAAGGAAGAGATTACAAACAAGCAGGGTCTTTCCCTGTTAAGATGCATTGCTCTCCATCACTAGAAGTGTTGAGATGACAGTCTCATCTCTCTGGGATGACTATGCTCGGCCTCATCAAAAACACGGGGCACACGCGCTGGCCTCTCAAAGCCTCTTCACTGCCCTTAATCACGTGGCCTCGCGCCATGAGTGAAGTTCTGCGGCAGCTACACACTGCACATACGCAGTTCACATCTGCAACAGATCAGGCCCTCACGTGCCAATAATGAGTGTTTTCCTTTCCAAAGCTGCAGCCCTGTTTAGGTTGAAAATGTGCTACGGCAGGGCTCCCAGCTGTTTCCTCTCCCTCTGTCCTCCCACAGCAAAGTTCTCCAAAAGCCTTTCGCATGGGGACATAACCTTCCAAGCACAACAACCAGAGACCTAGTGGAGAGTTACAGCAGATAGCCAACTGACAAAAATGCCAGCTCAGAAGTGGGGTTTAACCTGGGGCCCCACTCTTGGCAATGATCACTGGAAATTGGAAATTACTTCCTCAACCGGCAGAGTCAATGCCACACAGAGCTACCAAGTGGCCCTAATGGAGAATGACTGCAAAGCCATTACCACTGAAGGTATTGGGACCAAGCCAAGGTCCGTGGCCATATGATGAAAAGCTTTTTTTATTCAATAAAGGAAGAATGTGCATGTGTTTGGGGCCTACTGGAAGAATCTATTTATTTTATTTTCTGATTCCAGATTCACCTGAATGGTAAAGTCACGCACCCAAGTTCTGAGATGATAATAAAGCAATAATATCTGAAAACTCCTGGTTTCAGGGTAGCTCAAAAAAAGACTTTTAATGATACTTTCCCTCATGTGCTTTGACCACTATGTGGTGAGTGCTCACCTGGTCCTGGGGGTCCATCTTGGTCATCATCCTGTCTTCCAGCAGGTTGAAGGTGAGCACTTGCAGGACATACAGCTGGTGCGCCATCTCATTGTTGATGGCCCTCTGGGCTCGGATGACGTGCTAGGAAGATGGGTTCACAAGTGAAATTTTAAAAAGAAAGAAAAAAAAGAAAAGGAAATAATAACAGTTACTCCTGAAGTAGAACCTCAGCAGTCTTCATTTGGAGGCACAGGGATGGAGACCAGTAGACCCACTCTTCTGAAGCATGGTGAGGGCACAGGTGATCTTGGAGCTTCCCTTCACATTCCAGGGCCCAGTAAACTTCCTGATCTTTAGGCCAGAACACAGGAAAAGACCTCCTGTGTGCAGGAGGGAGTGGCAGGGGGAAAGCACTACAAAGGGACTGGTGACTGCAGCCAAGTAAATCAAGAGAAGGTGTGGCTGACATGAGGGTGTCTGCAAGACAGCTGTGGATTTCTGCAACGGAAGCATTCCTTGCATGCAGTGGAGGAACCGATGGTTCATACCTTGGTGAAAGGGAAGCAATCTTGCCATCATTTTACCCTAGGACTGTCTCTGATAGGCAAGCCCACTTCTAAATGGGGAAAAGTTCTAGAAGCAACACACAAAAATAAAATCCCCTACAAATTTGTAGTTAATTCACTGTGGGAGCTACACAAGGACCTCCACCATCACAATGCAGCAAGCGAATGCTTGTGCATTACTTGATTCACCTGTTAACAAATGAATGAAAATGAAAATGACTCTTCCCCATAGAAATAGAACTGAAAACATTATACAAAAGGAGATGCAGGAAGGCTGGATACATGGGCCTTTGCCCTCCAGCCAGAGCTGGGCTTTGGACAGAAACGGACAGCTGCCACCAATTCAACACTCGGGCCAAACACCCAGCCTCTTCTGCAGAGATACTGGTTGCACTTTTAAATGCCAAACAACCAGTCAATGTGTTAAAACAAACCTTCAAATCAGTTATTTCAAACGTGCTAGACTGAGCCATGTCTTGCTATTTCGAAGACCACTTCTCTTGGCACTCTGTTGTTGCTCCTGGGTAGATTGCTACAAACTGACTTTTAAGTGATGGTTCAGCGAATCTCAGAGCTGCCCAGTATGGAAAAAAATGACCTTACAGCCAGGACTGGAGGAAGCCTAGGTCCCTAGGGTGCCACCTGGGTGCCTCCCAATCTGGCATGTCCCCAGACCTGGCTGTGAGCACCAAGCTGAAACAACCAGTTAAAGCGGGGGTGGGGCAGTAGAAGCCTGAGGAATAGAAGGAAGAAGGCGGGGAAGCGTAAGAGGATGCAAAGTCGCTGGACCGCAATTATGGGAGGGGAGAAGCTAAACAATGGTAAAGACGGGGACTCAAACCCCATAGTCTTCAGTCTTCAGAACAGAATATTAGCAGGCAGCACACCCTCAGTACCCAAAGTGTATGGCTATTTTATTAGCAACCTGAAAGTACCACACCGTAAGTTCCTGATGGAGAATACCAACCCCCAACTTCCAGCCACCAACATCTCGTAAGAGAAGTCCCGCTGAAGCAAACTGTTCTTTGAGACAATGTGGCCGCAGTCATTAATGCCACTTACTTCTCTGGGCATTCTGACCTGGACTGCCACACCACGGAATATCAAGACACTGAACTACATGTTAATATTGCAGCTTTTACTTTTATTGAGAGACAATAAGAAAAATGCCCATATTATGAATCCTTCTGCACCTCCTACAAAACCATTATTGGACCTGGAATCTATTAGAATGCTGTACCAGGACCCATTTCAGATTTCAATTCCAGGGGGAAAAGGTTTGCCATCCCAAAGAACTGGGGAACCTCGTTTTTTCAAACAATAAAAATTACACTCATGTTTCTCATCATTCTTGACAGCCAGGAAATTTTAAATCAAACCTGATCACAAATTACAGCCATTACCATTGGCCTTGGTTTCTTCTAGAACATAGATTTCCTTTGCCTTCAGAAGGTTTTTAGTTTTCGATGGCTTTCTTGCATTGGAGTGCGGGGGTGGGGGTTGGGGGGTGGCTTATTATCCATGTGTTTCTGATGTTTTGACTTTTGGGACTTTGTTGACTCTGGAGAGAATGACTGTTCCAGCCCTAGCCAACTCCTAGCGATAATAAATGACTCCTTTCATACACAGACTAACCAGTCCTGAGCCCCAGCACTCACTCCCCACTATTTCCCTGTGCTAACCAGCCAGGGACAGGTACCAGACAACTGGAGACAGCCCAGAAACCCCAGAGCCCACTGAAATCATTCATATTAGCCAATCCCAGGCTTGCTTAGCCAGCTTCCTGAGACTCACCCAACCCTTCCCTCAAAAACCACAGTAAAAGCTCTTGCCCAGTTTCCTCCAGCTCCCTCTGTCCCCTGAGCGCCCAGCCCTGGCATGACACGCCCCTTCCTTTTCTCCTTTTGGGAACTGAAGTAACAAGCTTTTCTTTTCAATGGCAGCCATCTCCTGATCTGTTGGCCTCCCCATACCTGGATAATAATAAAACCTACATTTTAAAACTGTGTGTGTTTAATTGTAAGCTTCCTAAACTCCTCTTTGGAATCACCACAAACAGAAATTCATTTTCTTTCTCTTTGTTTGTAAGCAGGGGGGTCAATCAAACTTGCTTCTTTCAAGTCACTGGTAAGTCAAGTAGTTGGTGAGGCCTCAGGAAATCTTGCTATTTGGTTTATTTCTAAATATTCTAAACATTTAGGGCTTCTTTTCCACTGAGGTTTAAGGTTATTTTCGCACTGCAGTGAACGACGGTTCCCATCCGCACCTTTCCTTCCTCTCTCTGGCAAAGGACCCCCACAAAATGATGCTCAAAATGTCAGGACTTCCCTGGGTACCTGATGTTTCCAGCCAGCGTTCTCATTAAGACAGTAAAAGCTCATATCTGTGGACTTTAAGCCCTGATTTCTTTCACCTGCTCCCCGAGAGAGATTTCCAACCTCTCCTGGCAAAACGGGTTTCCCTTCCCTTTCTCTCCCAGAAGTTCTGGAGACTCCGCCCTCTAGTCATGAGGCACTTCCTGCAGGAAAGCCTTATTTATTCCAATTCCAAAAGTACACTTTTTACTTCTTTACAGTTCCTACTGCTTCCCCACAGAAGCAAGTCACAGAGTGAACCACAGACTGAAGCCAAAGAAGAGACAAATAAATGTGCAAGGCGCCCCCTTCCCCACCAGCACGCAGGTACTCACTGTTAAAATGATGGAACGCAGTTGTTTCTGAGCCAAAATGTTCGCCATCTCCTGTTGAAGAAACACACACCCACACGGAGGCTTAGGTTAGAAGGACACATTTCAACATGGCTGAAAACGACTGCATCCCCAGGTGTCTTCCTCACTGTATATCAGCAGTATTTCTTAAGAAACAATGAATTCCAACAGGCAGTAGTATTTGATTTGTTTTTTGAATATTCCATTTAGATTATAAAAGCCATGTCCAAAAGCGAAGAAAAGAAATCTGGCATCTGAAAACTTCTTTTTTTTCAGGAATTTTCTCCTTCTGGAAAAGGGTGAGTGTTGAATAAAAATCAAGCACTCCAAACGAAAGCAATGGTTCTCCATTAGACAGCCTCATCATCTTTTATCAGACTATGTGTGAGCAGAAAGCTTTTACTAGGCAACACCTGCCTGTGGAAAGGAGATCCAATAGTAGAGAACCATCACTTTAAAGATCTAAGTCTTCTAAAAGCCATTTCATCTTAATCTCTGCAAAACCAAAGAGCAAGTAGTACATACCCCAGGACTTGAAAATAGGCTACGCAAGTGAACTGAGTGGAGTCTCATCAAAGAGCATCTATCTGGGCAGATGCAAAGCGCTAGAGTCCACGCTCAGCTTAGCTCTGCCGGGCCTCATTTCTGCAAGTTGTGCTTTGGCCTCTCCTGACTCGCATAGAGGATTAGCGGCAATTTTATTAAATGAAATGATTCACAGACTCCCTTTCCAAATATTGACAAGTAGTCAAATTTTATTGAAAATTAAATGGTCAAGCACAGTCTTGGTGCATATATTCAAAAGTAAAAATACTGCTCATATTCAGGAAGACTCTTGAATATTGCCTTTAGGTTGAGGGGGTAATTTTTGGTGTTTCTACTCTTACTGAGTAGAGAAGAAACTAAGCTACAGTTAAAAAACACAGCCATGAATTCTATCCAGGTTAAAATAAACTTGCGGAAATCAAAGAACCAAGAACACGGGGTGGGGGGAGGCGCTATGAGGGGCACACAAGCAGGGTGCACAGCAGAGGCATGGGACAGCAGGGCCCACTGCGTGCTGACAAGGGGATGAGGGTGACTTACAGTCAGAGGACAATCAAGGATGTCAACATTGCTCTCTACATCAACCTAACAGCGTCACCGCCACCACAGAAAGGAAAGCAAGCAGGAGAGAAGAAGGGATGGAAATTCAGAGGACTCTGTTAGAGGCCGGCCGCTTTGTTCCCACACCCTGCTGAGCCACCGCATTGAAAAGTGCACAGATACTGTAAGGCGATTCGGAACCGCTATGGGCACTACAGTCGAAATCCAATACTGAGTGCTCTTCCACGCTCTTCGAAAAAAACAAAGTAGAGGCAAGGACACATTCAGAAACAAGTTAAATGGCAGAGGGACTTCCCCTTTCATGATGCGTGCAGAAGGCAGTGCTTTCTTCCTGATCTGCATAGAAAGGCCCACCGGTTGGTTTTTCTTTTTTTCTTGAATCACATGACAATTAAAGGGCCCAAGGGATCCTACAGTTCTCTTAATTTCTTTTTCTTTTATAAAATGAAATGACTGCCCAATAGACACACAAACAAGGAAAAGAAAAGAAATATTGTTCCCTGCCTATTTTAGCCTATCAGTTTATAAGATTTTAAAGTCAGCTAGAAGAGACAATATATTCCCAATTTCTACTACAGCGATTATTTTAACTATCAATTTACAACATGTATCTTTTGCATAAAGCTACGGGTGCCTCCCAGGCAAGAGATCGTCTTATTCTTCTTTGTATACCAAGCCCAGAGCACAATGTCTGGCACAGAGCAGACAATAAATGTTTGATAAAAGAACAAATAAATATTTTATACTACCTTCCTAAGAAACAGGAGCTCAGTCAGGAAGAAAATGGAAATATCCTTGTCTACATCATGGATTTTTTTTTTTTATCTAATGTTAAGATAATTGTCTGAGTAAATGTGCGAATCCATGGAGAATATTTTATAGCATCAAAATGATATAAAAGTAGAGACAGATATAAATATGGGTATAGATATACTGATATAGAAAGATTCCCACAAAATATTATTTAGTTTTAAAAGCAGTTTCTTAAAAAAACAAAACAAAAAAAAACCACCAGTGCACGTAGTATGTTCACATTTGGTGAAAAATGATATATGCAGGAGAATATTTGCATAGAACCGAGTGGGACAAGCACCATACAAGTCGCAAGAGCTGTGAGTAACTGCAGGGGTTCTTTGGGAACTCAATTACGGGAAGTTTTCAAACTTCTTCCTTTTGAATCTTTATTTTCTGATTTTCTACCAAATCTTTTAACTAATAAGTGTTTTTAAAATAATGCTTACCACAACTATAAGTACTTGTAGAGAAATTTGGAAGGGATCTCCCCAATATATTTGCCACTGAAATAGTAAACTGATAATAGCAGGTTGTTGTAAGGAAAAGGATCTATTTGCCCACCTAAAAGCAACCCCCTCCCACACAAAACTAATGCAGCCCTCCCCTGCGTTTGTGCAGGGAAAGAGAGACTCTCCTATATCCCTATATCCTGGGGACATGGAAAAACAAGGCCTCCACCTCTGAGGGAACCGGGAGGCATCCCCAGAGGAGAGAGTTCTACTCTAGGCCCCAGCACGGGGCTCTCTCAGTACAGCCTACTCTGTGGATGCAAAGGGAACAAAATCACTCAGGTCCATCTGACTGTGGTGGTACTTTGCTATAGTAAAGGCAGAAATAAGCTCTAGGTGTTCAATAGCATTCCAGATTAAGTTTACCCATTTTGAACAATAAAGAAACTCAGATAATGAAGTCCTGTGACTGTGTCTGGCCCTGTGTCACAAAGAGAAGCTGAAATAAATAAAAGTATTTGACTGAAGTGGAATGTATCCAATGTCCTAAGGCTTTAAACACACAAAACTAAAAAGAAGGTGTTCCTACAAATTCAATAATAAATGCTTAGATTATATTTTAATCTTATTAGAGCGAGAAAATGGGTTTGGTGGTGTCCTTTGGGCTTCAGAAGAGTTGTTTACTTGGCAAATACAAGAGAATTCTGTGGGTGACGCCCCCTCGATCAGCAATCGCTAGGATGCTTTGCCGGTGAAAGCGGGGACAGAGTGGGATTCTAACTGACTCCAGCCACCTCAGCGACCTGGTCAAACTCTTCACCCGCTGTGAGTCAGTTTCCTCATTTGTAAAATAGAAATGATATGGCTTTCTCTTAATATGAGAATGAAATGAAATAATGAACTGTAAAACACATGGCAGACTCAACAATGCTTTCGTTAATGGCAGACTTTAGGAAATTTTACTATTTGCCAAAAAATTCATAACTTTTATTTTTTAGAACATATGCCAATAAAAATGTCAATGTCAAATTTACACCAACTAAAACTTTAATTTACTTATAATATGAAATCCAGACGAGGGTGTGTACGCTCAGCTGTCAATATAATCCATATCAACCCAAGTGATGTCAACAATTAGCTTCATTTGTTTTACAGGCCTCCACTGACTTTCAGGAAATAATATCAAACTATTCTTCATTATGAACTTGAAATCATTTTTAGAGTTAATGCTCTTGTAACTCACTGAAAATTTTTGTTAAAAATTTAAAAATCATAATACTCCATTTATTTTGACAAACAACAGTCTTAAATTCAACAGTTTGTAAGTCCTGGTTAATTTTCCATGGGCAAGGAAACACCTTGTAGCTATGATATTTGTATCTCAAAGATTATATTAATTATATAATACTTTATAAATTTCTTCTGGATTATACATACTCTTTCTTGTCACTCCATAAATTAATATTACTATAATAGAGACAGGAATGGTTTCAGGAGTTTTGCAGGGCTCTGCCCTGAAAGAATATGTGAACACGTTAGTTTGCATATCAAAAGCTGCTCCACCTCAGGAGGGCATCTCAAAGGTCAGCAGCAGCTGCTTTCCAAAGTGACACTGTGGTCTCAATCCTGTGGTTCTCACCTGCTTTGAAGGACAAAGCAAGGTCTGCATTGGAATCATGGGATGAGAGCTGATCAAAGAGTGTCCACCCAGATACAGATACCTGCGGCTAAAACCAATTAGCCCAAGGGACAGTTCTTGCTCGACTTCTGATGACTTGTCTCCAACTGCAATAACTAGATAAAGAAATATGGAGCCACTATATCTCTGTTTAACCCTTCTGTTAAGTAATAGCTTTATCCTAGAACTTAGAAGTTTGTCCTTGAAAGTTTTTGTAACCAGAGTTAGTTAAGGGATCTATAGAAGCCTTTTGAAATATTTGTAACCCAAAATGAATTACCTGTTATTATGTAAATCTGCTACCCCTGGCAATGGATCTCTGTACCTATAAATGCCCATGTGAAACTTTATTCTGGGCCTTACAATTCATGGGGATATCATAGGGACCCCTGAGTATCCCGCTTTGCCTTTTATCTTTATAAATCTATAAAACTATACCTTCGTCTCTGTGTATGCTTTTATTTCTGTTATTTTCCATTTTCTATTATTTTCTTATCCTTTGCGACGACCCCTACCTAAGGGACCCAATTTTTTGCTGGGAGCATAGCTAACTCCCCACATTTCTAAATTGGATTATTTTCTTAAGTGGTTTAAGATTATTAGACAACCTTTTGTGGTGGTTTATTATAGCAATATATGGCCAAATGGTTTCATGCCAGTCTCATGTTGTATAATTTTCAAAAAAAGATTTGATTCACAGAATCTCAGCCTAATCTTATACTGGTATTCCATTATACTTCCATTGTTATCAAAGTCCTGGAGTCAGCACAGATTGACACCTGATTCTCTATTTGTTCATGATCATGAGAGTCAAATCCAACAAATGAATAGTAGTGTGGTGTAAAGCAAGATGTAAAGTGTATGCATCTTACTAGTGTCTGGACCCAGAGATTCAAATGAAACCACAGCCCTTGGGGTGGGCATGAACTTTCATTTCCTCTAATCCAGCCTCTTTCACAGATGGGGAAAGGAAATTTCCAAGAGTGATACCAGAATTCAGCCTTCCTTAGCCTACACTCTACACTCAGCTACCGTGTGGTTTGGCCGAAAGTCCGTGGTCTGCCCAGTAGAAGGATCAAGCTTCTCCAATGCCCACATCAAGCTTGGGGATGTCCACAGTGAGAGCTGCAGGCAAATTCCTGGGCTGCTTGGGAGTTATCATGAGCTCAGTATTTAGATAAAAATATCATCTCAAAAAAAAAAAATCAGAGGTACAGCCCTGTCTATGATCCCACCTCAGATCTGTAAAGCTACCCGTAAAAATCCAGCCTGAGTGAGAGTGCCCCTGGCACAGGGTAGTGGGGGACAGCCACCTCCCCCTAGCTCCAGCCAGCGCCAAGTCAAATATACAGCAAACTAGAAAGTGACACGACTCCTTGTGCAACAACGGCCCCCGTTCCCAGGAATGACAAGCAATTCTAAATGTAAAACAAACCAGAATCCCTCACATTTAGTCACTGAGGTTTAAAATCCTTGGTAATAAGCAAATAAAATAATACAATTCTCAACACAGCATTCAGTAGCAGGTTCGCTCTCTAAATTCTTCTAAAACAATTCACTGGTAACTGCTATCGAGCTCCCAGCACACTTTCTAAAGACCTCATATTTCCACCCAGTTTTTAAAGGCAGTGAATTGGGACCAGGGTAACATATTATATGGTATATTGATAGAGAAAACATGAGTGGATTTTGAGGTGTGAGCTAAATTCCAAGACAAGGCAAAATTCTACTTTTCCCACATCCCTCTGTAATGGTCCTTTCTCTAGTTAACAACAACAACAACAAACAACAAAGAATCTACAGACAAAGGAGACTATCAAGGGACAGGTTTCATATATGTACATTTAAGGGGCTTCCTCCCCTTTTTAAACAGAGGGGAAAAGGACTGCGTGCCCCTCCCAGCCACATCCACACAGGAGTGATCTCGCCGAGCACAGAGCCCTCTGACACATGACTGCAGTTATCTCGACCAGCAGCAGCAGTCTGCATGTTTCCCCTCCTGTCCTCTCACTTCCCATCGCCCCCTGCCTGGGGAAAGAGTGACACCTATTAGGGTCTCAGTTTCTTGATCCAGAAAATGGGGAAACACTTTGCCCGCCCTAGTGGGTATCACATGAAATGAGGGAAAATCCCAGGGGCTTCCAGCTCTGTTTCCCCACAGTGGCCACACGGGCTTCTACTTCTGGACACTCCAGCAGCAGCCAGGGGCTGACTCATTTCCACCCACCTCCTCCTGGATCTGGGAAGGATCCCAGACTGCTAGCCACAAGCTACAGAGCACAGCTGCTCCAGATCACCCACCTATGGCCAGAGCAACCGAGTGGCCCAAGAAGATCCCTAGATAGGAAGGAAAGGGTGTTCTCCGCACAAAAAGTTCCCAGCCCTGGACACAATCTTAAGACTAAAGAAATGCAACTTACCTGCCTCCTCTCATCAGGCGCCTTCAGGAAAAGTGCATTAATTACTGCAATGGTATAGGTTTGGATTTCTTGATCTGACCTGTAAGGACACAGGACAATACAGAAAGTTAGAAGAGGCTCCCCCTGAGTCAGACCACTGTGAGGTTCAAAATCACACTCACCCCCAGCCAAAAAGAGGTGAGAGAGAAAGACAGGGCCTAGAAAAAGCATTCAGCTCTGAGAATGCATTCCAACCACCGCAAAGCTGGAACACAGCAGGTGTACAATGGCCGTTACTAGCTGCACAGGACACCACTCATTGGAGATCACCCAGAAATCCAGGCAGGCTTCTCCCCTCTTAGGATTAAAAGCATGAACCCAGGAGAGGTAGTAGTAGTTAGTAGTAGTAGCAGTTGTGTGTGTGGGTGGGTTGGTGTAATTTTCTGTTTGATGCATAAGGTATATCAGTGAGTAGTTTTAGATGTTTCCACATTCCTGGGCTAATTTAAAGGAAATTACTTGTCTTCATGGCTATGATATTACATATTCTAAAAATCTATTTCTAAATAGAAACTTTTTAATAACAAAAAGAATAGGTATTTATGTTTCTAAATATTCTTTTCACTGGAAAGAAATCAGCAATTCTAAATGAAGCAAAGATCTAATGTAAGCCACATGGTAAACAGTAAAAAGGAAGGATCTAAGGTATAAACAAAGGGCAGCTCACAAGCTACATTTGGGGATAATTTATCAGCCGGTTAGCGGGAGGTGGAGCGTAGAACAAAGCCTTTGGCAGGATGGGATTCAAAACCCAGTTCAGGCTGGCCATGTGGCCTTGGACAAGTTCATGGGCATCCCCAAAACACAGTTTCCTCATCTGCAACGTGGGCAAGGACACACCTATTTCATGGGATCGCTGTGAAGGTAAAATAGATTATGCATATAAAATCCTTCGCACCGGGCTTGGAGAATAACAAACTCCTCACTTTGGTGAAGTGCTTTGTGAATGAACAAGCGTGCCCTCAAGATACATAAAGTTAATTCATTTCACATTCAGGAAAATGTGAAACTAGTCTTATTTCTACAGAGGTTACACACAAAAATCGTCATTTTGGAGAATGTGGTAATTTTTAGGCCACAATCCACAGCTTCTGTGGCTTAAATTTTAAATTCTGGTCATCTTCCTGCCTCCAAACATCTAAAGTGCTTTGGCAGTTTATATTACAAACACAACAAACGTTACAGAGAACTACTGAATATCCCGCACACTCCCACCCTGCACCACCAACCCAAGCGAGTCCATCAAGGTTCCTCCTGAGAGGCTGCAGATGTGACTTGAGCGAACAAGGGCAGGAGCTGTTGGGGGTCGGCTCCCACCAGCTCCCGCCAATACACTGGAGGAAAGGCCTGTCACTGAGGGCTCTGAGGAAGCCATAGTTTCTCTCCTTTCCAACACTTAGCTACTTCGGTCATTTCTGGATTCTGCATGGTACCCAGGTTTCCTTCCAATTACTCCCTTTCCTGTGTATGCCAGCTTACAATGTTTTTTGCCACCTGCAACCCAAAATAGTTTAATTCCTAAAGTGTCTCTGTATAAAGGAGTCCGTCTCAGGTTGGTATCATCAGAGACAACCTCACCGGTTACTTAAGGGAGGCAAGAAGGGGAAACAGCTCCAACTGCAGGCTGCAGGGTCAGCTGTCTTACTTCCACCTTACAGTTCAAGCCACTAGGAAAAAATACATATATTATAAAATACAAAAGAGGAAGGTCATTACATTCACCTTGAGCCTACCTAAGGAAGAAGCCTGTCTTTAAAAATTCCTAGTACAAAATGCCTAACATAAAATTTCTAATTAACTATGAAAATACTCATTGTATCACAGGAAACATTATCTTACATAATTAAAGAAAGATTCTGTTGAAAATCTAAGAGGACAAATTGTCCTCTTAGAGGACAATTGTTTTACTTTTATTAAAAGTAAAACTCTACCAATATCTACTAACATTCATCAATACTGAGAGCCTTCTAAAGGCCAGGCACTGGAGACAGACATGGCCCTCATCTCACCCAGGGGTGGGCCCCGGGGGAAGTCATTGTGCCCTCCCAGTGTGATACATGGTTTGGTTACATGCCAAATTGAGATTCCTTTTCTATACATTTAATTGAACGACACAAAACATTTCCCAGGGCATTATGTGACTGTGTTCCTGAAGCATGTTCCCTCACTGGAGCAGCAGGGCATGCTTACCCTTGAAGATGTGGAATGAGCTGGCCGATGGTGATCTCCTGTGCCACCTTCTGGTAGAGGTCATGGCTATTGAGCACCATGGACTCCAAAATGGCCAAGGACCGCTGCAGGATGGAGATGTCCATGGCTGACTTATTCACAAAACTTGCTATCTGAAAATGCAAGCAGGACATGTTTGTTCATGGTAAATAGAGCAGAGAAGTGGAAAAGAGAATAAATAAAGGAAATTGGGATCTCATTTAAGAAACACCAGACACTGAGGGTTACCTGGAATCACAGCAAAATAGCAAGAACTCCATCAGGTCAATGACTGGTCATCACATCATTACAAAGCGTGACTTCTCTTATTTCTATAATTCAATGATAAATATTTTTTAAAGACAACTGCAAAGAATTATTCTTTCTGGTTTTCCCAGGATTATTCTTCTGAGGTTCAGCTTTCAGGGGCAGACGATTTCAATACATATATTGTAAGGATTGTTGTGTTTCTCTGAGACTGTAATTTCAAAATATACTAATAGCCCTTCCTCTTTCATCCCCAGGCTACTCCTTCATCCACACAGTCATGACTTTTCTGTGCTTATTTTGTCCCTTTTGTGCTCTTAAGGGACTCACACAAATCACACTTGTCAACACAATTCGATTGGCAACTTTTCAGTCCCTGGTCACTCTCCTTGCTATTCCTAAACAGAAAACCCTTTACCCCCTTCTTCTAACTTCTTATGGTTAAAATAAATTATGTTTATCTCCCCCAAATTTAGCAAAGAGGAAATCATTTAAGTTAGCAGTGCTAAAAGTTAAAATACGAGGTTAAGCTCTAAAATATATTCCCTAAGGAATTAATCACTAAAACCCCAAACATAATAAATCGTGATGTAAGAGGGAAATAACATAGGGGTTAGAATAATGGATCACAGCAATGCAAACACATGGGTACCATAAAGGTTTTATTTTAGAGGCCTCATTAAAAGTTATTACTGTCTGTTGACAACTCACAATAAAAGGCCATTATTATATCAATATAATGACTGCTTCCTTAAAAGCTAAATAACTTGGTTCCATGACAAGGAAACACTTGCTGCTTCTTTCTGTCAACACCAACTTCTCCCTTTCCACTGCGCCATCGGTCCCTCTCCTCGGCGTCCCCTCTCCATCCTTGTACGTGATAAAGTGCAAACGTCCCCATGGCAATGTCCAGGTGCCATCCCAGTGGTCTCCAGTCCACTGACCCTGTCGAACACCGGGGTGGGAGGTGCAGCTACCAACACCCTGCCTGCCCCAGACACATCTGGATCTCAGGTGGTGGGAAATAAATAACGTGAAGTATAGTGACATTGCGATTTTACATTCCGAAAAGCTATTATTTTATAATACAAACTGCAGGAAAAGTATAGGAATTTTAAGATTCTCAAAAAACTGCTTTAGCTCCTCTCATGGCTAATAAACTTGCCGTGTTTACTGTCTCTGGCAAGCCCTTGCCCTAATCCTCCCAGGCTGCCCAATCCTCCAAATCCATCATGCGAGGCCACCTTTCTTCCTTTAGGGCCATCCTTCTCTGACAAAAATCCCATTGTGTTCGCGGTGTAATACGTAACTGAGGCCGCTTCTAAACAGAGTATAAATTCCCTGACTTCCCTTCCCCTCACCACCACCACCACCATCTTTCGTGGTCTCAGCATAATTCCTGGCAGTGGTAGCAGGAAACGAAAGAACTCATAAAGAAGTTCATTGACAGCACTTCGAGTTTTCTCTCCACTAACTTCCTCCTCATTCCAGGCTCCCCTGCTTGCCTTCATTTATTGAATCTGGATGTGCCTTAGGCTCCACGCAGTCTTCCCTCTGAGAAACTGCTGCTGATGTCGTCAATCTCCCTCCACCCCCCATCTCCATCCCCTCTTTTCATTCAGTCAGTATTTACTCATTCAATGATGAGTAAATAATTCATTAACTCATTCATTAATTGATCCATTCAAGTATAATAATATGTACCGCTCCTGTGCAATAAAACAGGCTTGCTCTGTTCCCCACATCTGGAAAGACAAAGATGAGCAACACCTACACACTTTTTAATTTCAAGAACCTTACAGTGTAGTGGAGAGAGACAGAAAGCCATTTACTGTGAAGTATATTAAGTGCTTACTCTTGGCACCCAAAAGGATACCTCCATTTGTATATTCCAACAAAGCCTAAATTTAAATGGACTAAAAACTCAATCTCATTGTCTTCTTACTCCTTCCTTCTCCATTATAACCCTTTTCCAAGTATCCACAATCATTAGTGATTAATAGTCCCAGGTCTTTACCTTCTGTCCCTGTGAATGCATTTGAGATGTCTCCCCTTTCATACTCAGCACATACACCCAACACTAGCCCACTGGTCCAATTCGCTGCTGAATTACTATCACTAACGAAACTAAACTAATAAAACACCATCTTCTTCAGTTCCTTCTATGTTCAAACTTTCCACTGAGTGGAAATTTACCCGCTACTTCCATAAATTTCCTTTTGATAATATTTCCTTTCTCAAAATATTCAATCAGAACTCTTAATGTTTTCTAATATGAAATATACCTTCTTATAATGGTCTTAAAATTCTTTACAAATCATTAACTCTTCCCTGTGCCCAGTAAGTTTGCTCAGTGGTGGTAAAATAATATGTGGTCTTTGCTGTCATTCAGGCATATTTATAGCCACATGAATGGTCCGTTTCCATTTGCTATTTCTATTTATTTCTCTCCCATGAAACTAATCCCTTATATTCATGTAGGTATTCTCTAAAATTTATTTTTTCTATTAATTCACCTCTTCCTTGACATATAGATCCAATTATTTCAGCAACCTTAAAGCATGTTCCATAATGAGCATCTTGTGTAACACACCTAGCTAAGTACCTGCCTGACTGAGAGTGGGTCCTCAATTCATTAGTGTCCTATGTACAATTCTGCAGTAGATACTATTAAATAGTTGTTTTTTCAAACTAACGCCTTTCTTTTGCCTTATCTGTCAGTGGTTTTAACTAGACATGTAAACGATCTAATACTTTCACTTAACGAGTATGAATAACCACGGCATTGGGGTTAATTCACGTGAATGTAATAATTATCTTCTTCAAAATAACTCAAGACAAACTCCTCATTAGTGAATGTAAAAATTAATTAATGAACAAATGTTATTCTCTGTGTCCAGTTTGAAAACTGGATCTTAGGATAGCTATAGAAGATTAGAGATTGTCTGCTTAAATTTTAATTTCCTTTATCCCTCAAAAGATTAATAATGATTTCCTCTGTCTTTCAATTTCTCCTGGCTCCGTTACTCCACTTTTGGTGGGCACAGGTGAGCCAGCCTAAGCCAGAATAGGTAAGAGGAGTTAGCAATAATTTTACACACACACACACACACACACACACACACACACACACACATATATAGTCTCCTATGCTGCTCATTCATTTAAAAATGTTACCTAAATAAAACAGAGGAATATACAGGTAACTTTTAAGAAGAATGCGGAATTGCAGTGTGTGAATCAATGACCCAATAAACTCTTAGAATTAGAATGAGATCTTAAAATTCTCCTATGTCACAAAAACCTAAAGAAACCACAGAAAGCATGAAGCTCCACTTCCATATTTTAGATTATCTGAGCAGGAGCCTATAAATCTCTCCAGTTTTTAAGAGGCAAAAAATTCCTGGGTCTCTAAACCAAAGTGGCAGGATGTTTGTCCAGGCACTGAAAGCATTTACGGGGTGAGCCAGGTTCTCCTGCACAGCTAAGTTTTCAAGAGCGTTTATAAGAAACTTTCCTTCCAAGAGAAGGCACTGATGTTATACTTGGCTAGGGGAAAACCAACTCATAACACAGAAAGTTCTATTTTTTTTTCCTTTCTTTCTTCTCCATGTTTTCCTACCCTCTCCCTGAGTAGCCAAGTCTTTAAAAAGCAATGACATTATACATTGGCATCAAGGGATTCCAAGTTTCAGTGTTTATGAAACGATGGTATCTGTTGCAGCCAAAATTTGTAAACTAGAATCTAGATCCACACATAACAAAACAGATAAAGTAATAGAGGAGATAGAGGCTGGCAGGGAAAAAATATTTCTCCAAAGTGGTATGAATTTGGCATTAATAGGAAGCCAACTCCAGACCACAGAGATAGGCATCTTTTGTCAGCCCATTTCCTAGTTGATTTTTGTCGAGATAAAGCTCCTTTTAAAAGACAGTTGCCTGTATACAATTCCTGGGTTGTCAAACTGTTGACTTTGGTCCAGCTAATGAATAAAAAAGTTAACCATACAAAAAATTAAGTAATTTTTTGATGATTATTTTTTAAATTCATAGAAGGGATCTCTAAGTAAGTAATGCAATGAAAATATAATAACTGGGAGTGAGTGCATGCAAAAAATTAAATGTGTTGCTTTTAAAAAATATTTAATTTTTTAAATGCTTATCTTTGTTACTGTAGATTTAATAAGATTCTTGATTTAATTTCAGTGAATAAAGCCCATTTTCTTAAGCAGTTAAAAAATTAAATTACTGTCAATTCTCTCTGACCACTGCTAACATCACTTAAAGAAACACAGCTTTGTAATTCCTTTCCACTTATAACTGATATTTTAGTTAAAATATAGTTAAATACAGTACCACTGTATTCCTTCTCTTCTTCAAGTTCTATGTTTTTTGTTGTTGTTGTTAATGCTTCTGAAGCAAATTTCATTCATTCATTTCACAGAACTGTATTAAGACCTTACTCCGTGCCAGGCCCTGATGATAAAGTCATGAAGAAAGCCGTGTTTCTGCCCTCTTAGGCTAATGGTCTATTGGGACAGACAGTCAAGTGAACAAAAAATTCACAGAAATGTGGTTAAGTGCTGAAACAGGGGCATATAGGAGATTCCAGGGGAACAGAGAGCAGAAGAAATCACTTAGCTCTACCTGTAAGGTCAGGGAGGGATGCGCAGGGGCGATGCTGGTTAAACCAGCCTCCTGGAATCGCTCTCTGCACTTGGAAATCACAGGTGCGTGATCGTTGGGAAAAGAGCACTGAACCATGCGACCAAGGGCACCCCACTCACTATGCGACCTCACTCAACCTCTGCGAGCCACTGCATCCCCGCCTCCTGACCAGAAATAACAAGACTGTCTGTTCTGCTCTGGAAAGGGTTGCTGTGGGGAATCAAAAGAGCTAATGTCAGTGAAAGGACAACATAATTTCAAGGAATTCACATTCAGCACATCGTTGTTACATTCTGCAGAAAAAGAGGCTGTAGTAACAGACAAGCAGGGCAATTTGGATGCAGAAAAGAAGGCCTGCTACCCATTCAGAAAGAGTTAAAATTTTTGTTCAGTATACAAAAATCCACAAACCCCAGTATCTTCAGATTTGGACTTGCTTCTCTCGAACTTATCTCGGGGAGAGAGAATACAGCAATTCATTTTCTGCTCTCAAAATCTAACATGTACACTCCCTGCCACCACCAAAGGAAGGCAGTTTATAGTGCATCAGAATTTTTTTTGGCTTTTTCATCTATAATAGTTTCTTTTCTGTTTAGCAATTCATACCACGAACAAATATAGGCAAAAAGAGGTTTCCTCCCTTTTTTGTGTGTTTTTTACATGGTTCCTTTTACTTGTCCCCTTTGGCTTTATGGACATGAGGAAAGAGGATTCAGGGGTGTGTCGAGAAGGTTCTAGGTTTTCAATCAGCTCTTATCTTACATAAACATGCAACACAGAGCAGGGGTTCAACCTGTGGGGCCTCCGATCTCAACCCCTCATTCGACAGACTTGGGCTATCCTATGCCCTGCAATTCAAGATAGCATCTCCCCCAAGATATTGATTAATTCAAAAAGAAAAGAAGTAACTTCACAGTGGGGACACCCAACAGACATCACCTCAATCAAGTAACCGAGGGTAACATCACCATTAAGAAGACAGATCGACATCAAGAACCCCAGATAGGATGCGCTGGGAGGGATGGGCCATTACTTTGCAGTGCTCTTGCCAAAACAGCACAGCCTTGCTTAATTTAATTATCAGGCAAATATAAGACAAATCCAAATTGAGGAACATTCTATGAAACAACTGACCAGTACCTTTCAAAAGCGTCAAAGTCATAAATGACAAGGAAAAACTGAGGGACTGTCACAGATTGGAGGGCGCTAAAGAGACATGACAAACAAATTCAATGTAGGATCCTAGATCAGATCTGTAACCAGAAAGGCATTAGTAGAAAAACAAGTGCAATCAAATGAAGGTATTGCACCAACGCTAATTTACTTAGTTTTGATAACTGTACTATCATTATGCAAAACGTTAACATTAGGAGAAGCTGGATGAAGGATATATAGGAAATTCTGCACTATTTTTGCAATGTTTCCTTGTCAGCCATTATTTCCAAATAGAAGGTTTAAAAACATCAAGTGAATATTACTGGACTTTGCTTTGATTTTCCACCTTGCACAGATTCACTGAAATTGTCTATTTTAGATAACCCTTCCCAGTAATCTATACTTATAAAATAAATGCATGAATTCCAAACATCTCTTTATTTCTAATACAGTAGTGGGGGAGATGTCAGTAAATTTATGAACCATTTCACATATACAAAGACAGGAAAAAATAAATTAATGCATGGATAAATAAAAACCATCTATGACTCATTAGAACATCTAAAAGTCTCAGGATCAGGACTATTTATTTTTGGTCAGAAGAATGGAAACAGAATTAGAAGTTTCCAGGCCTGTCTTTATTTCACCTCAATTGCAGGGAATGGTGGGGGCTCTTCTGCTCTCTCCGCCACGTCGGGTCCACCTTTATTAGGTTCCTCCCAAAGGAGGAAGCAGTAGAAGTGGCGGATGCCTGAGACATTCACCATGCCATGACTGCAGCAGGCCACTCTGCCTAAGACACTTGGGCCCCAGGCACCCTCCTTCCCATACACCTCTGCTTCAAACCTCTGCGTGTAGGCAGCCAGTATACTTTGCGTCCCTCCCTTTTCCCAAATGCCAGGTTGAGGATGGAAGGTTCAAGAAGGACAGTAAGAACTCTGCTCAGGTCCAGAGACCAACAGAGTCATGCACAGGGAATCAGCAGACACTTGAGCAGTCATTAACAATGTGACACATTGCTTTCCCAGAGCTTCGGGTTCTCATATGTAGTCCCTTATAATCCCCATGGGGACAAAATATCATTTTCATATAGAATTTGGGCATCCTGACCCCTACATACATAATACTATCAAAAACCACAACCACCTCTTAGCATAAAAGAAAACAAAGGAAATAATTATAAAATATGCTCAAAGCAGAGAAAACTATCTATGAAAGAAGGAAGTAGGTTAAGGCTAGGGAAGCACAATCCGTATTACCTTCTTAATGAACGCCACAGAAAAGGTATCCCAGGACACTATGCCATGGTCCATCAGCTCAACAAAGGCCGTCAGCGTGAAGGACAGCATGTCTCCAAAGCTGCAAAACAGAAGGAGACACAAGAGTCACGGGCCCCAAAGCTGAGCGTGAGACAAACACAGAAGCAAGAAAGCTCCGGTAACGTGAACACAAGCAGGATTTGAAAAGATGCTCAGGATAAGCTGCCGGGCCACAGACGTCTTCCTCGCGAACATGAGCAACAGGAAGGGGCAGGCAGCATCGCCGGGGTCAGTGGAGGCTTCAGCGCCAAGCAGACCTGGGCTCACACGGACTCTCACTGTGGCCAGCTGTGTCATCCTGGGCAACTCACTTACCCTCTCTGAGCCTTTGTTTTCTCAGCTGAAAAAGTGGGTAGTGATGCCACTTAACCACAGGGCTGCCGGTAGAGGTAGAGCACTTAATTGAGTGTGTGGCATATAAGCACCCAGGAAACGATAGCTTAAAGCAATGCCTCTCATGAATCAAAGTTAGGGTGGCTCTGAGAGGGCAATGTGCTTCTTTTATTATCCACAGGTATCAATAGGGAAGATTAAAAATAATTCTATTAAGAGAATTAGCACTTTGGAAAGAATTCAAATGGTCTGTACATATCTCTATGTATATACACAGACACAAATATATACGTAAGTGAAAACATTCATCTGGATGTTACACTGGTCAGCATTTTATCCTTAGTTAATAGGTTTCATGGAATATCTATGGAGATAATGACTCCGTATAATGGGTTTGTTGACCATAATACTCGCTGGTATTCAGAAGGCAGTAGGAAGCATCTAATGTGTGGATTAGAAATCCTAACAGAGATTAGGGGCCTCAGATAAAAGCACTGTCCATCTAAAACAGTTCCACCTGGGACCCTTATCAGACAATATCCCAGTATCTGCTGCTTTCAAAACAACACTTTAACAGACACTTAGACACTCAGAATCTTTTATAGATACTCACCTTTATCATAGGTTATCATCAGCATAAATATCAACTTAAAACCCTCAAGATAAATCATCTCTCTTAAATTATGTTATATTATGCCAATCAGGATTTCCACACTGCATTATGCAATAGCACTGATTCCTATGCTCAATTTTTTTAAAAAATAAAGTTGGTTATTCAGAGTTTTAATCTGTAGGTACATACCATTATTGCTACCCTACTAACGCTCCTCACATATTTCCATTGAATCTTTCCATCTATTTTCAATTAATAGAATAGAAAACAGAGACTCATTTCTTTTGAAACAGCTTCTTAATTTCCCTTCTTCCTACTGTTCTACTCAGCCCAGCCTCAAAAATGACCTTTGAAATTCTGCATCAGTTCGGAAGTCGTGACACTGAAAGGAACCTATGAAAGGGGAAGCGGTTCTCAGGGAAGGACAATGACTGAAAGCTTTTGGGACCAGAGAGGATCTGACAAACTGGACAGAAATAGCCAAGTCAGTGGTTTCTGGAGTCAATGAGCAGAAGTTCCCTTTCCAGCTCTAAGTGGACAAGTTACCCTACCATTCTATGCTCCAGTTTCCTTGCTTATTAAAAACAGGGATGATGACAATGATGGTGGTGGTAGTGATACCTAACTCAGATTCTTGGGGAAATGAAACGAGCTAACATCCTTAAAACCCTCCGATCACTGTGCAGCGAATAGTAAGCAGCCTGTGAGTGTTAGCTATTATCATTATGCAAAAGTGATCTTGTAAAAAGATGAATGAAGCCCATGAATTTCAAATGTTTTGCCTTCACTGTGTCAGGCATTCTCGGCTCTTAGAAGCAGAAAGAAAAAAAAAAAAATGCAAGGAAAGCCAAACCATTCAGGCCGGGTAGAAACCAGCTAATACCTCTGGCTTTTCAGAGCCGCACATGGGATCCCAATCTTACAGGTGCCCCCTAGGTGGCATCAAAGGATCATGCCTCGAAAACAAATTCCAAACCAGAAACTGCAAACTTATTTAAAGGAAAGAGCAAACAAGTAGAAAGACAGGTGAAAATGAGTTAAAAAGAGTAGCGAGGAAAGTTAAATAAAAATTCCAGAATGAATCTTTCTACATACAATGAGTCATAAGAAAATCCAAATTTCTGAATGCAAAAAAAAAAAAAAAGAGAGAGAGAGAGAGAAAGAGAGAGAGAGAAAGA
Organism: Avahi laniger; assembly: GCA_963575035.1. Taxonomy (NCBI): domain Eukaryota; kingdom Metazoa; phylum Chordata; class Mammalia; order Primates; family Indriidae; genus Avahi; species Avahi laniger. Next base: position 49,980 of record CAUYSK010018251.1, read on the forward strand.
AGGAAAGAAAAAAATTGCCTTAGGAAATAAGAACCAGGTAATAAAAGCAATTAGTAAGATTTATTAATAGACTGGGTATGCATTAGTATTACTGTGAAAACATTATTATATAATAATGTATAGCATTAGTAGTAAGCAATATTAGGGTCATTTACTTTATTTACTTAAAAAGAGGAAAAACAACCAAATGATAAGTAAGAGTTGGCATTTGCTTATGCCCGGCATGCTAAAAGACCTAAATGCTAAAACATTCTCACAGACACACCATGGGAGGGTGGCGCTTACGGCCCCTAAACAGTACGAAAACCAGCCACAGCGACGCCAGCAGCAGAACAAGCAGTGGAGCCAGCAGCGGCAGAGGAATCACACTGCGGGCTCCAGACCCTTCTTATGTTCCCAGTCAGCTACCTGGGACTGGCAATGCAGATGGCACTCGTCTTCATCAGCTGCTTTAAAAGCAAAGGATACATTATGCTTATGCTCCCTAATAAATGAAGGCAAAATGACTATGCTCCCTAGCTACCTGCTCAATGGAACCCTAATCCAAATGGCCTTAGGAACATCTGGGCATAGTCAACCTCCTCTGAAATATTCCAGCACTCTGTCTACAGACTCCTCCAGGTTACAAAGACCTTGAAGAAAAATATGGTTAGAAGGAGAAAGAGTATCACTGGGTTTTCAAATTGGCAAGGGGGTTTGGGGACCAGGATTTCAATCTCTATAGCTGTTAAGGAGGTGGAGCTCCGTTTCTGAGACTGCAGATGGAGCTGTCTGTGCTACCCAGTTATCCATTAGTGCAAATGATCAATAAGGGAGAGAAAAAATCCTTCACAGCACACACCAACCAAGGTGCTCAGAGGAAGGATAGTTCTCTGGGTCTATCTAATAACATGAGAGATAGAAAGAATTAATTATATTAATGTAATATAATCTATTATACATTGTATATTATGTAATAATATTTTATGAAATGCACACACATATGCCAAATATACACACATAATATATTGCATATATTTTATATATGTGTGTATATATATATGTTCTGTGTATAACATATATAATTCATTATGACTGGTTGCTGAGTGACATAGTTGGCTTCCCTGAGGGAGAACTCTTTCAAAATTCAACTTCAGATCCTCAGGTGCAAGGAAAGGATGGCCATGTTAAAATTTTATCACGTTCCAGATCAAGAGACTCAATCACCTTTTTCAAATGAGGTAGTTACAAGAGATCTCACTGAACCCTGACACACACGTTTATTTTCGCTCCTAGAGGAATGATTCAGGTTCCCAAGAGGGAAAGCAGAAGGCAAGTTCTACCTCTGAAATCAATGCTGGGTATGCACTATCAAGGCTAAAAGAATTACAAATACAAAGGAACCGCATAGCACATTTTTATTTGTTTGGGTTATTTGTTTTTTGTAAAGCGTTAGGCTAAAGAGTTTGCAGTACTGACTGCCACAAATTAAGTCAACTGCAAACTTTACATGCTGGTAGAGAGCCACCGTCACAGCCAACACACCATGTGTGCTGGAATGATTCAAATAAATGTTTCTCATCAACTTAGTGGAGACCATCTTCATTCCAACAAAATTCAGCCAATCTCAAAACAAGCATGTAAATTTATGCTGCTAATCCTATAAAAGAATAGTGTTTCCAAATGTTTTCATGGCGTGGCAAGCCCAATAAAGAACTGGAGAAAAGATAAAAATAAAGGCCACTTTTAAATCTATCAATAATTTGTACTAAATACATTTTTAATTGCCAAAGTTAATGGCTATAATTGTTCCCTGCCCTTTGAGTTTTCCCACATATTTTCTTTTTTTTAAGGGGGGTTAAAATTTACATACATTGAAAGGTATGGATTTCTAAGTCATTCATTAGACACATTAGCCTTCAAAATCATAGCATGACTTACATCAGCAAACATTCTTCTGGCTCCTTTGTTGGAAATTTAAGTGCATATCGATTCTGGACTCTATTCGCTCCGTGTCTATTTCCTTATACCAATATCAGACTGTCTTGAGAACTGACTTTATAATAAGTATTAAAGTCAGTTAATGAAATTCTTCAATTTTGTTGTTGACTATTCTGGCTATTCTAGGCCCTATACATTTCCATTTAAATTTTAGGATTGACTTGTAATTCTTTTAAAAATAATTAATTGATATTTCATTGAACCTAGAGATTAACTGGGGGAGAGCTGCTAACCCAACAATATTGTGTCTTCCAACCCATGAAATGGTATATTTCTCCACTTATTTAGGTCTTCTTTAATTCCTCTCAGCCATTTATTTATTTTTCAGTAAATAGATATCACGTCTCTTGTTGAATTTATTTCTAAAAATAAATCATGATTTATTCCTAAGAAGAAATTATGATTTCAAGACTTTATAAATGGAAATTTTAAAATTTCATTTTCTAGTTGTTTGCTGTTAACATTTAAAAATACATCAGTTTTTATATATTGATGTTGTATCCTGAGACCTTACTAAATTAGTAAGTAGTTTCTTTGAAGATTCTTTAGGATTTTCTATGTAGATAATAATGTCTTCTATGAATAGAAATGGTTTTACATCTTACTTTCTGATATTATGCATTTTACTTCTTTTTTGATTTAGTGCAATGGCTAAGAAGTCTCCTACAATGTTGAATAGAAGTGCAGAAAGAAAACATACTTGCCTTATTATCAATCTTTAGGGGAGAAAATATTCAGTATTTTAACATTAAGTATGATGGGTTTTTCATAGATGCCTTTATCAGGGTGAAGAAATTCTCGCTATTCCTAGCTTGCTGAAAACATTACAAAGGATGTTGGATTTTATGAAATGCTTTTTCTCTATTAAGATGATTTTTCTCTTTAGGTTTTCTCCTTTACTTTGTTAAATACACATTGACTTTCAAATATGAAACCATTTCTGGCATAAATCCTTATTGGTCATAATGTATTATCCTTTTAATGTATTGTTTCATTATATTTATTTGATAGAACTCACCCAATGGGAAGCTCCAGAACAAACACCGCCTGTTCTAACAGGAGTCCCACACTGGGCAGAAATGGCCAGGCCCTGATACCCTGCCCATGCCCACTGACTAGGGGCTGCCTCTGAAGGGTGCAGCCTTGATTTAAAAGCTGCCATGAATCTTTAATGTGCTATCAGTAGAAGCCATTAGCTAACCGAACTTCACATGGCTGACCGTCAATTTTTTTCTTGAAAGGAGATCAACGCCACGTGTATCCACAGCCAATATATTTGGTAATTTCTGTTTTCTAAGTCCTTTGCTCATTTCATCTTTTCATCTACAATTTTTAATTTATTGATAAAATTATTCACAATATTCCTTTATTTTCCTTTTAATGTCAGTATGACCTATAGTGATAATATCCCCTCTTTCACTAATGGTGTTGCTATTTAGATTTCTTTCTTCTTTTTTTCCTAATAGATATTTTCAAATAATCAATTTTTGGCTTTAACTTTTTTCTATTATTTGTCTCTTTTCTATTTCATTGATTGCTGCTCTTTTTATTCTCTCTTTTAATTCTTTTATTCTCTTCTACTTACTTTATTCACATTTCTTAATAGCTTCTTAAGTAAAAACTTAGATCATTATTTTTGTTAACTATTCTTCTTTTCCAATATAGGCACTTAGGGCTACAAATTTCCCTCTAAGCACTGCTTTATTCTCTTCCACAAATTTTGGTATATTTTCATTACCAAGTTAAAAATATCTGGTCATTTCAACTGGGTTATTTCTTGACTCTTGGGTAATGGGGAGGTGTGCTTTCTAATTTCTAAACTTCTGAGGCTTTCAGCTACTTTATTCTTATCGATTTTTAATTGAATGTCCTTGTGATCAAGGAACATAATCTATATAATCTCAATCATTTGCAAATTCTTGACACTTGCTATGGGCCAGCATATGGTCTGTCTTGCTGAATATTCCATGTGTACTTGAAAAGAATATGTATCCTGCTGTTGTTGGGTGTAATGCTGTATAAATGACAATTGGGACAAGACCATGAATAGTGCTGATCCCATCTTCTATATCCTTACTGGTTTTGCGTAGTTTTCCTATCCGGTCAGAGTGGTGTTAAAATCTTCAACTATGATGACAAGTTTGTCTATTTTTATCTTTAGTTATCAATTTTTGCTTTATGTATTTTGAAGTTTTACTATTATGAGCATAACTTTATAATTTATGTCTTCCTAATGAGTTGACCATTTTTATTGTTAATTATCCATCTTTTATCTCTGATAATATATTGTCTTCAAGTCTTATTTTGCCTGATATTAATAAAGCTACTCAGTTTCATTATTATCATTATTCATTTTATTTTACAGATTGGATAATTTATACTGATCTATCTTCAAGGTGACTGTCTCTTCTTCTGCCATCTTCAACCCACACACAGTAAATTTTTCATTTTAACTATCGAACTTTTCATTTTTATACTTTGTATTGGTTATTTTTTATGGTTTTCATTTCTCTGTTAAGACTCTCCATCTGTGCATTCACTACACTGATACTTTTCTTTAGTCTTTTAACATATTTATAAAATTTGTTTTAAAACCTTCATCTGCTAATACCAACATCTGGGTCATCTCAGAGTTAGTTTCTACCACCTGCTTTGTTTTTCCCCTTAACTATGGCTTTTCTTTTGCTATTTCCTTTTACACTTAGTAATTTTTTACTGTAAATTAAACTTTGTGAATAAAACATAGCCAAGGCTCACCATTCAGGTTTGTTCCTTTGAAGAGTGTTGATTTTTTGTTCTAATAGGAAATTAAACTCCAAACTCTGTAGTGAGTGACAGCTGACGTCTCTGTTCAATTCTTTCCCTTTCCAGTTACTGTTTTTATCATGGCCCCTGGAGTTTTCATATACACATGCACATTCACACTTCAGTGATGAGCAATGGATTTGGGCAGAATTTATATGTAGTTGTGGGGCCTCACATCCTCTGAGCTTCCCTTCTCTCATGAATTCTTCTAGTTATCTCGCTGCTCTGCCAGCCCTAAACTATGTCTTCTTAGTAACTTACTAAAGTCTGAAGCTTTCTGCCACCCCATCCTACCTGGATGAGCAGGTGTTCTCAGGCAAAAAGCTGCAAACACACATATCTCATCCAAGTCCTGCCTGTTCCTTTAAGAGTTGACTTCCTTCTACTTTCTGTCTGCCTGCTTTGGGCTGCTCTTCAGTCCCTTCGAAGAGTTGTTTTTAGATGTTTAGTTTACAATATTTTGTTCAGATTTTATAATTGTTACCTGTGTTCATTAGTCTGATTATGCTACTTCTGCCATTACCACAACCAAGACCCTGACCACTGATTTTTTTTTATGATTAATAAATGGAAATTGTGAACTATAGTTAAACTGTCCAGCATCCTGATATACTGAAAGATTAAAACTATTGACAAACAAATTTTTAAGGAATTTTTTTGGTTTCAGAGCCCAAAATTCCTCTACATTAGCAATTTGTATTAGGTTGACAGAGAGAAAATAGGATCAAACTGCAGCTCTTCCAGGTGATTTTAACTTCTGTACCAAGGAAATACTAATCTTCTTCGCTGCATATAAGTGTGGGTTAGAAATAATAAGTGTAAACACTGAGACAGTGCCCAGGATAGAATAAAGTCTCATACAAGAAAATGGCTCTACTGCCATTACCATCAAGTGCTTCCACTGTATTAAAATATATCAAAATAAAATTTAAGAAGCTTTACCTTAGAAACTCAATATTGCTTTCTGCTTTATTAGAATTTAATAAACAGAAGAGTTCCTGCAACTAATACTTTTTATATGTGTGAGGAATAGGGAGAGATGAATGATTTGAGACCAGTATCATACCACAGTATATTGAAGGGGATGACGATTTTCTCTGAGGGCTTAAAAAATGGGGTCCACATTTTGAGATGCTGTTCAGTCTTCCTTCTCAAACTGAAATTATCTGCTTAACAGCTTGGCACCATGGAAATCTGTTCAGCTTACTTCAAAGAGTTTGTTACATCATATTTGGACTCACCCATTCAGTGGATAGGAAACGCACTTCCAGGGAAAAACTCTAAGAAAGAAGTTCTGAGATCTCCAGACATAATTATCATGCAATTCACTTAATAGACAGGCGATCGAACACTTTCCCAGGCTCAAAGTAAATAATTTTCATTCCATACTTCAATCCTGAATATTTTTTTAAATGTGGATCTTTTTCTTTCTGAGCCATTGAAGAAAATCAAAGACTTTTGACTTTGAACATCACACAGGCCACAAAAAAGAAAGTTTTGCTTAAAGTAGTGCATAAAATTATGTTTTACATTACTCTAGGAGTAGAATAGCAATCCTGATGTGATCAATTAGTGGTTACAAACATAAAATACCCTTTCTACTGCAAAGCGAAAAGAAAAAGAAAATACATTTTTAAAGAACTCGTTTATGTAAGAATATCAATGGAAAGCAAAAAAAAAAATAAATCACTTAGTCAAAATATCTAGATTCACAGTTATACAATCAGTCAGAGGACAGGGTGTAATTGTGCAGAGAAGAAGAAAGTGTTAAGTCATCAATACTAATTGATCATAAATTCTTACCAAGGCTTCATAATCTTCTGCAATTTCTGGTATCGTCTGCAAAATTTAAAAACAACCAAGTGAGGAACATGTTTGAAAGCAATGATCTTTACACAAAGAACATATCTTGAAGAAATCTCAGGATTAGATTGGATATGGGACAGATGCAATGCCATGAAGTAAAAGAAGTTTATTCATTTCAAAATATAATAATAAACTAGTGTTTTGTAATGATAAATAATCAAAAGATCAGGATTAAGCTACTGTCACCAGCCTATTGCATTTGCTAGTGAATAAAAGCAACAACAGCCCATTTGGAAAAGAATGGGGGCAGATGTTCAGTGAAGGGGGGACCCCTAGCAATAAGAATGGATATACTTTCACTGAAAAAAGTTAAGCCAAAAAGCACTGAAAAAATATTTTATTATCTTTCTTTGGTAAAATGCCTCATTAATTCTACTTTTTCTTTTCTGGAGATAAAGATTGCTTCTTCTTAGGGAAGACACTGCAATGTCTTTGCAATGAGACACTGCAATAGTGTTAAACCCCAAGACTGGAACTCTGGGAGGGTAACCTGGAATAGACAAACCTGCCTGCAAGAAAGGACAATTGTGCTTTTTTTTAAAACAAGGGAGATAAAGGACCAAGTGCTTCTACCTGGTCATACCACCTCCCAATCCCCAAGTCTGCCAATGTCTCTGCCTTGAATATGCTCTTCCCTCTGTATTAAGCATCTTTCTCCTCCTTGTCTAACTAGCTAAGTCCTACTCCCAAACTCCCCTCATTCTAGGCTTTTTTTGGGAAGCCTCCCTGGCATCTGATTTCCTTTCCTTGGCCAGAAGTGGGTGGCACCTGCATCCGCACGCCACAGCTAGAAGCTTAGGCCATCTCACTGTCCTTTTAGCTCCTGAGGGCCAGGGCTCTGCACTATGAGTAACCAGTGTGACCTCTGGCACATCCAGAGTAGGAACTCAATAAATGGCTGATGAATGGTTTTGCTCTTCAGAATTTTCACATTCTCAACCACATAAAAGGTAACCACTTCAGAAACCCAAATGTCCACGTGAAGACTAAATCTAGTCTTTGGTAAAACTGTGGATGGAGACTGTCAAAAAATGTATATAAAGAGATCTTTCTCTTCCTCTACCCCCTACCTGCCTTTAAAAAAATATATACCTATCATTTTCTATCCTTTGTTCATCGAAAAAGCATTGGGCAGAGTTAAAGCAGTGGCCAGAGTGAGGCTGGGCTGAGCAGAACTTGGGGACACACAAGGGCTAAAGACTATTCTCCAATAAAATGAACCAGGACTCCTTAGAGAAGGGGATCATATCAGGGCTAAGGCAAGGAAAGAACTGGATAATCCTGAAACATCTAGTTGAGTCATAAAGTAAAGGAATGTTCAAAAAATGATGGGAGACAAGTCAAAAGTACACAGAAGTCAGCTTGAAGGAGCTCCCACAGGCAAATCTGGGACAAGCTGAGCATCAAAATAAATAATAATTGTGATAGATTATAGCCCACTGAATAAAACAGGAAGGAATGAGTCCACATTGTATAGAGTGATATGCTGAGGCTTAAAAACCAGATCTCTGGGGAAACCACACACAAATCTGATTTGCACCATTTTCCAATTTCCATGGGGTAACCACTTTTGCAATGGTCAATTTAAAGTGCCAACGTGACATCACTGAACACAGAGATGGAAAGAGTTGTGCAAAAATGGCTCTCAGGGAGTGGTATGGGCCAGCCCCAGGGCCCCACGAGAAATAAACATTCAAGCAAATAAAATAAAGCTATTGCTACAAAAGAAAGCCAACTAATGAATGTAGAAGAAATGATAGTATTAGAAAATTCCCCGTTGGAAATCATCAGAGTAATATTATAATTAATTCAGAGAAGAAGTATCAGTGCCAAAACTGGGGAGGGGGTGAAATTGGGGAGAGAAATGGGATTTTACATGGTTTCAAAGTGTCTCCTTATATATTTTTAAATGAACTAACTGCAATGGTGGGGGGAAATGTTACAATAGAGATATCTGGAAGATGCTATCTTAATCCAGCAGTCAAAGTTAACACCAGCAATAAGACAAAGAGACAGCATGTGCCATCAATGAAAAAAAAAACATGAGCATCTGTGATATTCTAGCGGAATGGAATATGGACTATGGGTCTGATCATGAGAAAACATTAGACAAACCTGTAGAAAAAAAATGTCATGTTTCAATAGAAAACTAAGCAGTATCTATTAATATGAAGTCTGGCTGGAAAGTATCCACCCATGTAATATGAAAAATAGAGGCATTTATTGAAGATACAAGATACAAGAAACATTGTACATAGGACAATGATGCCTCAGTCCCCTTCAAAGTAGGCACCTTGGGACCTCACACAGTTCTCCCAGCATTTCTTCCACTGTTCCAAACAGTATGCACAATCCTTTGTTGGAATTGCCATTTAGATGCCTCATCGTATTTTCCTGAATCTTATTGACAGTATGAAATCTCTTCCCTTTCAAAAGTGATTTTAGTTTGAGGAAAAGCCAGAAATTGCAGGGCACCAAATCTGGGCTGTAGTGGCGCTGAGTCACCTAAGCGATTTGAGGTTTTGTAAAAAAAAAAAAAAAAACTGCACAAGACGTGACACATGGCAGGCATGTTGTCATGATGAAGCTGCCAATCACCAGTTGCCCACAGCTGTAGCCATTTTTGTCGCATTGCATCTCTCAACCAACGAAGAACAATGAGGTAGCACTCTTTATTAATTGTTTGGCCTGGAAGGGCGTACTTGTGATGGACAGCATCTTCCCACTCAAAAAACACAGTTAGCACGGCCTTGATCTTGCTGCAACTTTGCCACGCCTTCTTCTGGGCCTTCTTCTGGGCCTGGAGAACCAGGCGACTTCTATTGGGACGACTGGGCCTTCGTTTCCGGATCATAGCTGTGGACCCACGATTCATCCCCGGTTATGACCTTCTGGAGGAAATTTGGTAGCGGACTGAAGCAAGTCATCAGCAAATGCAGCACGATGTTCCTTCTGCTCTGGCAGCAGGAGCCGCGGAACGCATTTTGTCATGACACGTTTCATGCCAAGATCCTGCGTCAGAATCTCGGACACAGTAGTTTTTGGAATGCCCACATCAGCTTCTAGTTCTCGCGCTGTCAGTCACTGATCTTTGTTGATTGCAGCCCATACACCTTCAACATTCTCAGGAGCTCTGCTTGTTGCAGGCCTTCCAGAACACGGATCACTTTCAGCAGATCCTGGACCATCTTTGAAGCGTTTGTGCCACACTTTCATTTGTGCTGCACTAGTTGCATCGTCCCTGAAAAACTTCTCAATCATCCGAATAGTTTCCATGGAGGAAGGTTCAAGCTTAACACAGAATGTGATGCAGATTTATTGCTCTCCTTGCTCAGTCATTTTGAATGTGATGGTCACACAGCACACATGCTCACTCAATGGTGTCTAGCGCCGCACTGACTAGTACGGTAACGTTGTCATTGTTCACGCTTGTGCATTACAGTCCACTCTCCTTGGCTGCCAGGTTACACCAATGTCGCGCAAACCATTCTTGTTATATTAGCAATGGCTAGATGCTTTCTGGACAGACCTCCTATACCATATCCTTCTGGCCTATCAGATTCTAGCCCTGTTGTTTTTGAGTTGCTATTTTGTAGCTTTTTATACGTTGTAGTAACTGCGATATATATACACATACGAGAGTGTGTGTGTGTGTGTGTGTGTGTCTGTCTGTCTGTCTGTCTTATTTTCCTGTCTCGCAGTGATTTAATTGACTTTCTCCCTGCTGGTAGAAAACTAGTTTTGCCTCCATTTGTAATTCATCTCAACATTCCTTTGCTCCATATAAATTTGTATTCTTTTGACTGTTCCTTTGAATCTTATAACATCTGCCTGGTTCCCTATTATACGAGTAAAATGATTTCTTTTAACATGTGTTCATCTGTATGTACATATGAGAGTTTTCACTTTACCTTTCCCTGAAAATTACCTTTAACAAATTACATCTTAACAAACCCATATTAGAGAATATTCTGTAATAGAGAATGGCTGACCTGTAATTGGAAAATGCCTAAGTCGTGAAAGAAAAGGAACAACTGAGGAACAGTTCCAGATTGAAGAAGACAGGACAAGCAGGTGCCAGATGCCACCCTGAGTTAGGCTGTTTGCACTAAAGGCCTTGAATAGGACAGCTGGTGACACTTGCATAGGTCTCCAGGAGAAGAGCAAACGGGAGTTCTCTGAACTATTCTTGCAACTTTTCTGTAAGTTTGAAACTATTTTGAAATAACAAGCATGTGTGTGTAATATATAAAGCAGTCACAGTAAAGTTTTAAAATAACTTTCTGGCCCGTGGCCTGAGCATCCTTGTGTTTTTATGTGTTCCACCTCCTGACTTTGGAGGGTTCTCCCTGACCACAGTGCAGAGATAATTCAGTGCTGACTCACAGCGTTTCTTACTTCTCAGCTTTCGCATCCTCACTCTGGCTTCGGATTACGCATAAAGGGAAGGGAAATTTTTGTTGTGTTGTTCGTCTATTGTGCTAACTGGTGTCCCCCCCCCCACTGTCTCTCTGAACACACACACACGCGCACACACACACACACACGCACACACACACACACAGAGCCCATTTTTTTGGGGGGGAACGTGAGCAGAAGAGAAATTACTCTGGAAAGGCTGATGTTTCACAGTGGGCAGAAACCTCTCACCTCGGCCCAAGGAATAGCATTCTTTTCACCAGCAAAAGATAATCTCTGTTTCCAATGGGCTGTGTGACTCCTTCTCATTTCCATTACCAGAGTGAGGGACAAAGAGAGAAAGCGAAAGGGGAGAGGAGGAGGCAGATCCTGTTGGAATTTTCTGCCACACAACCTCTGACAAAGCCCCAGAAAGTTGGCCTCTTGGGATTTTGTGATGCAAATTTCTGGCTGGGCCCCAGAGGGCTGTTCCAGCTGGGACCCCCTAAGCTGTGCAGAGAGCACCTCCAGGAAAAGAGACAGAGTGAGCTGGGAAAACCCAGGCAGCCTTTATGGCTGGGGCTGACTTGGCACAGACCACAAGAGCGGCTTCTTTTTGGCTCGGTCTGTGGCCTCTGAGTTGAAGTGCAAAACTTGCGTGGTGTCATTTGGGCTTAGCTGCTGGACAGTGAGTAGGCTGATCACCGTGGCCTGGTCTGGACCTCCCAGGACAGCCAAGGCTTATAAGAGATACCAAGTTCTCAGAAGCAATGGCATGAGTTAGAGCTGGTAATCTGTCCCTGGAGGCTAACAAAGCTACTTTGAAACAAGTTACTTTCAAAAACGAAGTTCATCTTTTGTGTGAAAACAAAAATCTCAGAAAGGGTCACCCATAGTGCAAAGCTGTCACATACATCTTTGTATTTTCCACCCACACCTCCTCTTACCACTCACGTGCCTGACCCAGTGTCAGGAATACTGTTCAGCACTCATATAATACACACTTGGCTCAATGAATTAAAACCTGCAAATCCATCTCAAGTGTGGGGCTAAGTAACATCAAAGCCAAGACACCACTCAGGGTGCATAATTCAAGTCGTATCTCAATTTTTACAACACCTAGAAAATGAAAATAGCTATGGTTCAGGCAAAGAAAAAGATATTTGATTGATGAAAGTTTACTATGAAATTGTTCTTGTGTTGATCAGCAATGACATTTTTCATGCACAACATGGCTAATATACATACACACAGCGTCGGTCAAACTTCCCATCTGTGTCACATGTATGACAGAATGGGCGGAGGACTAATAATTTATACAATTAATGTTGTTTCTTTTTAATGGAGTTACCTAAGGGCTTTACATATTACTGAAATAACTATGGGACTCCTTCCACTGTTCCTAATACACCCACATTTTGTAGAAATGACCTCAACCAAACAAATAAAACAGCACTTACGAATTTTTCAGACTAATGAGAATTACACAAATATCCCACTGCTGTTTTTCCTAGGAAAACTAGAAAGCCTAAGGGAACACCAGCCCAGGACTGACAAAGGTATTAGAAACAGACATACTCCTACACAAATGGTAAAGTATAAATTAGCATATTTCAGCAAGCTATTGGGTTATATCCTTATTTTAAAATAGCTTTAAAATGTGTATATTCTCTGAGTCAAAAATTTTATTTCAACAAAATAATTTAACTATTCACAATGATTCTGCGAAAAGAAAAGCTGAATATAGAATGTTCAGAAAAAACCTGAAAACAACATATATGTCCTAAAATAGGGAAACAGTTAACCATACTGTGCACATTCTTCAAACTGTTATGTTGTATTGTGTATCAGTTGTACTTCAACAAGCTTTTAAAATGAAATAATATGCAGGCAACAAAAATGATCAAGGAATAATATTTTATGACATGGAAATATTGTTAGGTACAAAAAGCAGGTTATAAAAACATGAATATAATAATTCCGCTTTTATAAAGCCTGTGCATATGTATGTATCTACTAATAAAAGAATATACAAAAAGGATACACACCAAGATATTAAAAATGGTGGTCTGTGGAAAGGTAGACTACACACGATTCTTATTCTTCCTTCTGCTTATTTACATATTTTTTAAACAATAAATATGATTTTCATTAAGAAAAGAAAGTTAATTCAAAAAAACTGTTAGAGATCTTTATAAATTAATTCTTTAACTTTTTTCATTCTCAACTTTTCTGCCCAGGGTGGTGCTACAGCTTACTCATATTCCAACAGCATGATTTTCCCATCACCATGCCAAGTGGGAAGGAAACTATAAGTATCCTGCACTTTCATTCTTGGAAATGTTCTCCCTGTTTTTCTGCCTCCACTGATGAATGACTATTTAATAGTGGAAGGATATAGAAGCAAACTGTCCATGAGGCATAGACAAAAAACATGATGCTTTATTAAAACCAATAAAAGGAAAGTATTATTGCCTACATTGGACTTAAAGTTGCAGGTGCAACTTTTTTCCTTTCAAATAAAATAAAATATATCATTTCTGAGAAATCTGTTGATACCCATCTTTTATGTTTGTTTGCTTGTTTGTTGCCTTTTGAAAATACTGTCCATTCCTTAATATTCCTTGTCTTGCTCAGGTTGGGCAACATGTTTCCCTACAACTTTATTTCCTTCCACGCTTAGGTTTCGAGCAGAATTAGAAATTGAATTTCAAAATTCCACCAAGACAGAAAGATTAAATTCAGGTTTTAAACACCGTGCTTTGCCAAAATGGCACTTCCACCTTGCTCCTTTGTTGCTGATTTTGCCCCATGGTCCCTCCTGATACCAGCTGGAGAGAGAGACCTTTTAAAAGTTCAGCCTTGGGTAATGACAAGCAGGCAAGTCAACTCTGAATCTCATTATTACTAAAAGTGAGGAGAAAAATTCCAGCTACATTTCTTCAGTGTTTACTAAAAATTTCCACAGGTCCTGCTTAGGAAACTTCCGCCTGCCTCAGCTGGAAGTCTGCCCAGGAGTTATGACTAAATGCCTTCCAAATTGCAGGATCTATTTAATTTGTGCAGTTTCTATTCCAAAGGTTTCCTGTTAATTAATTAAAGTCTTGCTATAAATTTAACTGAGAAGCCAGGTTTCCTTATAAGAAAAATGTCTTTCTCTTTTCTTTTTAATCTGAGCAAAAGATCTGAAAAACAGCTGTGGATCAAATGAGCCACCTCTTAGCATGAGTTGCAGGACCGGCAGAAGGAAGCTCGGGTCCCTCCTTCCTCCGTCTCGGAAAGTAGCATGACTTTGAAGTTAGATACAGTGAGACGGATACCAACAGTGACCCAGAGAGACATCTTTCCTTCCCAAAAACAGTGTGATGGGAAAGTGTAAGAGACAAATGCAAAAGAGAACTCACCCCAAATCTGGTCCTGAGTTCTGTTTATCTGTCTGAAATGTGTCTGTACTATGAACACAGCCATGCATCACTTAACTACGGGGAGACATTCTGAGATGTTCTGAGAAATGTGTCATTAGGCAATTTTGCCCTTGTGTGAACATTACAGAATGTACTTACACAAACCTAGACGGTATAGCCCACTAGACACCTAGGCTACATGGTAAGCACTCCTATGCTACAAACCTGTACAGCCTGTCACTGAACTGAAGACTGCAGGCAACTGTAACACAATGGTTAAGTTTTTGTGTCTCTAAACATATCATAGAAAAGGTACAGTAAAAATACAGTATAAAAGATAAAAAATAGTGCACCTGTATAGAGAAGCTCCATTAGAATCTTAACGGGACCACCATGGTATTTGTGGTCCATCATTGACCAAAATGCCATTATGCAGCCCATGACTATAATTAAAATGTTAACTGGCATGATACTCTTTTTTAAAAGAAGGCATTCACTTGCTTTGGCTCACATAAACTACACTTAGTACTACCATTCTCTCAGACTGCACAAGTGCAATGTGCAATGTAACTCAGCCCTGCTGTCCTCAGCCCTGTGTCTGAAGGATGCTCAATCTTTCAGGCTGCTCTGTAGGTGGAGATGAGTTATAGGGCAGGGTAGTACACTGATAAAAAGTACAAATGTTGACAAAGCAAATTCCTAGTATCAGTTTTTACTCTTTTTCTTTCAAGGCAAAAGTGGTAGTGTCCCTTTGATGAGTGTTTATGGGCTGAACTGTGTCTCCCTCAAAATTCATTTGTTGAAGCTATAAACCCTAATACCACAGAATGGAACTGTATTTGGAAACAGGGACTTTAAAGAGGCGATTAAGTTAAAATGAGGCTGGCAGGGTGGGCCTTAGTCCAACAGAGCTGGTGTCCCCGTAAGAGATTAGAACTCAGACACGTGCAGAGGGAAGGCCCATGCAGACACAGGTTGAAGGCAGCCACCTGCAAGCCAAGGAGACAGGCCTCAGAAGAAACCAAGCCTGCCGACACCCTGATCTTGGACTTCTAGTCTCCAGAACTGTGAGAAATACATTTCTGTTGTTTAAACCACCCAATCTGTGGTACTTTATCAGGGCAGCCCAAAGAATAGTTCTAATTAATAGAAATCTTCCCCATCTTTCATCTCTCATCTGCTGGAAACCGAAAGTTACTTTTCGCCACACTCAACTTTTCCTGGTATATGAAAATGTAAACTATCCCACCATCGAAGTTGGTGGGCCTCGGTGAGAGATTTTTTTGGTTTCCTGTCATTCTTGTCACTTCAGCTGAGCAATTTTGCAGCAGGGGCCGAGCTTGCTGGTGCATGGCTTAGCAGTGGGCCAGCCTGTGGCATGCACAGAACAACTCTCGCATTGTGTTTCCCCCGGTCTAAGTACCAACAATTCAGTGATTGTTTCCAGTACAGAATTCCCGGGTGCCGGGGCCGACAGAGTTGGCTCTCGGTCCAGAGCAAACTTAACAAACAAGTTCAAGGTGAGGGCTGTGTCCACTTACAGAGATCCCTCACTGCAGCTATAAAACCAAGAAGCTGCTAAAAGAAATAAGGATAACAGGTAATCTTGTAGAGAAAGAGGCAACAAAAGAAAAATCGTGTTCCTAAATTCATTAAAGATTTCAGACCAAGCAGATCAGGTGTGTTTCAACAAATGTGGGGTCATGAATTCAAAAGGTGACCACGTACTGAAGTCTATGGACCCCTCTGAACACTTGGGGAATTGACCGATAGGATTTTAGTTACATTTCCTCTCTGAAAACTATATTTCTGGGAACCTGCAGATTAAGCACAAACATGAAAGGATGATAAGAGCAGGGGGAAAAAAAGGAAGAAGTTTCTGCTTGCCAGAATAGTAGAGGGAATAAATAAAGCTTTTACAACTGTATCAGGGGAAGGAAATACTAGAAATTAGAGTAGATATATTCAGTCTAGGAAGAGGGTGAAATGCAAGATGATTACAAAATGGCCAGGTACTCAGGTGCCCTTTTGAAGTCTTTTAACAACAAGAAAAAAATAATTTAAAGCTGGTTTCTACTCAGTCCCAGCGTCCTGGGTGGTGCGGGTGGAAATGCGCTACGTACACAGGCATGAGGAAAGCTGTGCCCAGAGGGAGAGTTTATAACCAAAATCTCGACTGCATAGTCTCAGGGACCCAGAAGAATGGTCGCCACATGTTTAAAACATACCCAAGACCCTAGGAAGGAATAAAAGCAAACACATTCACTTTTGACTTAAATAAGCCAAAATTATTAAAAACAAATAGTGTCAATTCTGAGTTTCTGAAAATTCATAGAGAAAAATCACCTCCTGACCAAAGGTGCCTCAATGTTGACTCCAACGTTCTTATGTGTCTGTGAATTCCATGTGGGAAACAGAAAAGCCCAGTGATGGTCTCTGCATCAGCTTTTCTTCCCTTTATTTTTAGTTTTTATTTAAACTGTAAATGTACATGGTAAAGAAAAGACAAAACAAAACAAAAAACAGAACGGGCGCGTAGAGAAGGACTACTCACATCCTGTGGCAGCCTCCTCTGGTCAATTGTATTTTAGGCTTAGGCGTAAGTCTCATACCCTAAATAAGACGTGTGTATTGATCTCCTGGTACTTTCACTTTGGGGGGTATCTTTTGAGTCTCTGGGATGAAAGATGTTCATTTGCACTATTCCAACCACCTCTCCCAGTTTTAATAACTATTATGCTTAGTTCTTGTCTTCGTGCTGCTATAACCAAATGCCACTGACTGGGTAATTTATAAACAACAGAAATGTATTTTTCACATTTCTGGAAGTCCAAGATCAGGGCACCAGCAGTTTCCACGTCTGGGGAGGGCCTGACCCTGTCTCCCAAGATGGCACCTGGCTGCTGCGTCCTCCAAGGGGACGAACGCCATGTCCTCACGGGGTGGTAGGGAGGGAAGGGGCGAACTTGCCCCCTCAAGCCTTTTTATAAGGTCACTAACCCCTGTGGGCTCCACCCTCATGATTTAACCTCCTCCTAAAGCTCCGCCTCTCAAAACCGTCACAGTGTTGACTAAGTTTCAGCAGGTCCATGCCGGGGACACATTCAGACCACCCAGTTCTTCTGTTGGTTTTCTTTACACTTTCCTGCCCGAACTGGAACCTCTATTTGTCGTTGCTTCAGTGCTGGACTTGACTGGTGCAGCGTGGCGTGTTGCCTGTCGTATTTCAGAATAAAGCCCTTGGTTACTCATGCTGGGCGCTTGGGGTGTGAGGGTTTTGCCCCTGGATTGGGAGCCTGCCTGGGGACCCTGTGTCTGTACGGGCAGCACCCGCTGACTGTGGGAACTTGAGGTTGAGCTTGTGCAGGGCCATTCACCCTGCAGCCAGGATTGTCCTGAGGCAGTTTACCTAATTCCTCTTTGGAACTCTCCAGTTGAAGGCCCAGGAGCAAATGCGGCTGCTTTTCGAGCAGGCAGGGCTGGGGGGCCGGTGCTGTGGCGCCTGGGCAGGCTTCCAGAGTGTGCCTGGTGCGCAGCGCCTTTCCTTGCTCTGCCTTTAAAGCCTGCTGGCCCCAAGCCCAGAGCTGGGGTGGGGTAGGTTTGTCAGAAAGGTTGACTCCCACGTTCTCCACCCTCCCAACCCCATCCCGTGTGTATTCCGGGCTGCAGTTTACTCCATTGGGTTTCACTTGTCAACACATTTCAATTTGCTGTGTCTTCCAGAAATGTTTAAAATCTCTTCCACTGACAGTAGCCCAAACTGCAGTTCTCTTCACTGTCCTACATCATTCTCTTCTGTTTCTTTTGCCATCGGGGTCTTAGGTGGGAGGCGCGGTGGAGGTCGTGTGGGGAGGTGGGGGTCGAGGTGGTGCAGGGAGATGGGGGTGGAGGTGGACACAGACACATAGTCTTTCTTTCGTCCTAAGTCAGCCACATTGAATCAGACGCAGAACCTGTAGAAACTAAAAAAACGAGGTCACACTTATACATACCTTTGTGGAGCCTTTTTTTCCCACTTAGAATTGTGTTTGAAGCACTTTCTGCATCACTGTTATGTTTTAAATCTCTGCATAGTATTCCACGGTCTGGATGGACTGTAATTCACTTATCCAGCGCCCCTGTGTTCTGGGCGTTGAGACTGTAAATTTTACTCTAGTGGATAACTCTGTAATGAGTATCGTTGTTAGCATCATCTGTGCACGCACTGACTACTGGGATGCATTTCTAGAACTGAAATTGCTGAGTCAAAGGGTTGCACGTTTTTAAGGCTTTTGATTCACGTTGCCAAATGTGACAACGTTTCTACCAATTTTTCACTCCCATTCCACGCTAGTACCAATTTTATTCCAATCTCAGATGCCATTATACATTTAATCTTGCAAATCTGGCAGGGAAAAATGCCATCTTATTTAAATTGATCGATCCCCAACCTTTTTGGCACGACAGACCGGTTTCATGGAAGACAATTTTTCCA
>CAUYSK010018253.1:0-34259 GCA_963575035.1 Avahi laniger
GGGGAAAAACTCCCAATGGACAGAACTGAGGGCCAAGACAATGGACAAGTTGTCTTCAGAAAGCAAAACCAAAATTTGCCTGGTTATCTACTCAAGGAATTTACTCTGGTTCAAAGAAGGGAGACTTCATAATTCCTGGCCTGTAGGCTTTTGGCAATTGTAAAGGACCAGTGATGGCTATGAACTTCCAATTTTCTTCTTTTTTTAGTGAGGAAACCTTCACCATTGGATATCATGAGGGAGCAAATAATTTGTATGTTATTGTATATATTCTTTTTTTTTTTTTTTGAGATGGAGTCTTGCTATATTGCCCAGGCTGATCTCCACCTCCTGGGCTCAAGTGATCCTCCTGCCTCAGCCTCCCAAGTAGCTGGGATTACAGGTGTGTGTCACCATGACTAACTTCGTATTTTATTTTGTAGATTGCCAGACCCTGAGTTATCATATCCACATTTGATGTATCATATCATACCCAGACGGCCTGGACTTTGAGCTGGCTGCAGAAACTGGATTGCACTTTGTTTGGCACTGGGTCCTTTGGGGAGAGACAGAGTGAGTTCCACATGAATCCATCAGTGGTTAAAGAAGCAGAGTGTGCCAGAGCCTGCTGGTTGCCCCTTAATAACTATTTCTTTTGAAGAGAGCCCTCAGTTTTTGGGTCAGCATAAACCGACGTTGACTGCATTTCCCAGCTTTCCTTGCTCTTAGATAGTTTACTAACTCCGTTCTGGCCAATGGTATTTAAGCAGAAATGTTGCGATGAATCTTCCTTAAAGATAATACATATATGTTTTTACCTCTTCTCCTCTCTATCACTTCCTTTATTCTGTTCTTTTATTCTTTATTCTGATATATTGATAGCTACCAAGTAGGGCTCTGAGATCTCTTTTTTTTTCTCATTGATTATCCTTTTTTATTTTTTTCTAAGGAATTTTAGAATGGAATAAAAAAACGTAGAGCTTCGCTGATTAGCCTGTAGGCGGCATTGTAAAAGCCAAATTTTGCTAAAAATTGCAGAGAAGGGCATAATTTAGGATTTTCTCCTGAATTCAGAAAAGGAAAAGAAAAATTCTTCACGATATTCTTTTATTATCTTTCATTTTGGTTGATCAAGAATTTTAATTTTATGTATTCTGGAAATAATCGTAAATTTTCACTCAGTCATACAACTAGCATTTTATACCTGCCTTGTAATGCATGACTTTATTTTATTTTATTTTATTTTATTTCAGCATATTATGGGGGTACAGATGTTTAGGTTACATATGTTGCCCTTGCCCTGGACTCCCCGCCAAGTCCGAGTTTCAAGTGTGTCCATCCCTCCGACGGTGCGCATCGCACTCTTTGTGTATGCATATACCCGTCCCCTCCTCCCCCCTCCCCCCTGCCCGACATCCAATACACGACTTTTATTCCCTGAGAAGGAGGCAAAATAAATGTAAAGGAAGGATTTACTCATGATATAAAATACCTCATTCAATTGTTTCAATTAAGAAAGAAAGAATTCAATGTAACTATCTCACCCCCAGTTTATAGTCTTTGTTTTTCTCTGGTTTCTCTTTTGCCTTAAGCAATGGAATGGATTAGTTCTGTGTAGTAATTTAAATAGAATTACTTGCTAAAAATCCTCTGCCAAGATCGGTGAAAGGGGATTAGTTTTAAGCTGCCCTAATCAGGATATTTTTAAGAGAAAGACTATCGAGCAATAACTATCAACACCATAGGTACATTCATTTTCATATCATTTGTAATATATATTTTCTCTTAAAAATTACTTATAAACAATTATCTAGAGATCTTGACCATAGGTTTGAATGGCAAATTATACCACTGAAGATATTAAGTTCTTCAATTTGTTTGCTAGTATTCTGTCATTGTGTAGAATATTCTCTTGCTAATTTCCTTTCATGTTTTCATGTTTCTTCACTGGGCTGTTTTGGGGGAGATACTAGATCTATGCCTAATAGTCATGATTTCCTTCCTTTCATCCCAGTGCTGGCAAAAGTCGTCTAAATGTTCAAGCTCATATTTGGAAGTGCACTATGGGTATATAAAGCTTATTTTTGAAAATTAAGTATATTCCACCAAAAGAAGAAACCAGAATGGATAGGAAATAGACACTTGAAACAGGGAATCAGCACAGAGATATCTTCAGTATATTTGGGTTTACCCAAAATTTCCAAAAGAAACCTCAAAATATTAGGATATGTGTTAAAAAGAAATTACTGCTTCTTCTCTTATTCTTTAATGTGTATATCTTAACACACTAGCTTTGATCTAACATCTCTTGTCCCAATCTACTACCTCTCATATTACAATTGACCCAGGCCTGTCATTTTTTATCGTTTACACTGAAGCTGAAGCTGTTCTCACGAATCCATGCATGTCGACGGAATCAGATAAATTATTAAGCTCAATGTGTATATTGGGCAGCAGGGGCGAGAGAGAGAGAGAGAGAGAGAGAGAGAGAGAGAGAGAGAGAGTAGGACTGTTCAGAGATGCCTGGAGGTACATTCGGGAAGGCAAGTGTCTAGTCTTGAGAGTTGAAGGAAAAGAAATGAATAGAGAATTCAGAGTCTGAGAAGTCAGATGGAGTCATCAGGTTCAGCACTGCAAATACAAGGCAAGTTTAAGATTCTGTGGCAGGTGCTGCATGTTTTTACCTATTTTATATTATTTCCTTGGTGTTCTCTAAAAGCACTTTAGAGATTGCAGACAAATCCTCTCTCTGGCTAGGACAAGAGTAGACTATTCAGTTACATGGAGATCTTTAGGGTATGCTCTAGCAGGTAATAAAACCAAAAGGGGATATTCTATCCACAGTGGAAAGATTTATTTTTGAGATTTCTAACTTTTTGAAAATAACATATACTAAGCGATTTACCTTATTAATCCCAGAATGAATAATATTCTTTCATACCTTTAGAATTTCCATTTCTCTATTATTCATTTTAATAATTTCCTTTTCATAGGCATGAACATATGGATCTGAGAGTATGAAAGAAATTTTGTTTCTATACTATGGATGGGATATAACTTTCTTAGATTGAGTCTTTTCACCAACTGAATATTTCTTATAATAATTAAATGTCATTCTACCTCTTAGAGCACCTGTGTTATACATTTGCTTTGTGGTTTTAATCAGCAAAGTAAGCTATTATTTATCCTACGTCATTTTACTGATGATGGAGAAGTCAGTTAAGCTGATTTTAGCCTCTTACTTTGCACTGTAAGCAGAGCTCCTGGCTATGGTCTGGTAACCTTTCAAGATCTTAAGTTCCTCATAGATAAAATGGAGATAATAGTAGTACCTACCTATTAGGATAATTGGGAGGATTGAGTTAATACATTTAAAGTACATAAAAGAGTTAATATACATTATAAGCACTCAATATGTGTTTTCTATTATTATTAGAATCGTACAGGAATCTTGTTTGGAATTATTATCTGCCTCATTTTATAGACAATGGGACTGACACACAAGAAGATTTGAGTAACTTACTCAAGTGTTACCACTATTAGGTGGTGGAACAAAGTTTGGAATCAAGATTTTTGGTCTTTTGACTCCAATTTTTCAAATGCTCTAATATCTTAATGTGCTCCTTATTAATTTTAAAAATCAGCTGGAATTACTTTATAAATGCCAATTGAGAATTTGTTTTTATTTGTTCTAGTTACTTATAATTATTTGCCAAAAGCCCCCATTTTTTTTTTTTTTTGGTAAATCAACTCTTGTTTCTTACATTGGTAGTAGTTAAAATGGAATAACTACTTTAGAGGCAGTATTTATATTAAAATCAAATACTGTGGCTTGTCATAATGATTTCATAAATACCTCAAGGTTAACCAGTCAAATTTTAAAAATACAACTGAATTTTGATGCATGTACAAATAAAAATAGCACTATTCCTTACTCAAACTTCTGCTCTCATAGATAAAAGGGAAATTCTGAAGTTCAAGATGATTTTGTTCCAAATATTGTGATTTATTTATATCACCTGAGCAACAGCAACCAAAAAAAGACCTAGGTTCTGAGCCTTCACATTTTTGAAAGAAGTAAATATACTTATACCATATAAGCACCCAAATAAACAGATTTCCAATTAGGATTCTTTCTCTTAGCTATGCTAATAAAGATTTAGATTTTTAAAAAAAACCTCTTTCTTATGTATAAATGAGAACTCAATTGGTGAATGTTGCCACAACTGGTAAAATGGGACCATCTAGCAGAATCACTGCACAGTTGACATTTACTGGGGTCTTACTGTGCTTTGAATACAAAAAGTCATGAACATCATGATCTTCTTCTTAAATCAGCTTGGGGCCAAATATAAAGAAAAATCGTAAGATATGTCTGAAACAATAAATATTTTCCAGATGTTTTGAAAGCTGATGTATATATAGATTTCACATTAACTGAGACAGCAAGTAGGGATAAAGTTAATCGAGAAAAGTAAGGAAGCCAAGTTTGGAACACGTTTAGATTAATTGACACATCTTCCATTTATGAACTTAATTTTTGTTAATAGATGGGAGGTTTTTCTTGAAACATCTTTTAGAAGTATGATTTATAGATATTAGCATTTCCTTATCTGCTGTACATTTTTATTAGGTATTATATCTAATAATATTTGTGTTTTGTCTTTCCCTTTAGACTGTGACCTACTCGAAGACAGAGATCATGTCTGAAGCCCTAGCATCCAACACAGCACCAAGGACAAACCGAAAACTCAACCCTTATTTGTGGAATTCATTGTTGAGGCTCAAACAACTGCACATGTGTATGTGTGTGTGTCTGTGTGTGTGTGTGTGTGTGTGTGTGTGTGTGTTTGGAGGCACCTTTATAACAAGTGGGTTACTGCAAGTGGGTGTAAGGTCAGAGATTAAAACCCTAGTCATATAAATGGAAGCTAAAGATAACTTGAATCAATACCTAACGTTTGATTCCCTTCACCCAGTTCCAAAGTTCTCACTCAGCACTGATGGTGCAGAGAGGCACGATGCACTGAGCAATGTCAGTACCTAAATTTTGACTGAAGAAAGACTTGACCTGTATCTTACAAGACTCTTGGAGTGGAAGAGTGGCCAGTGCAGACTGTGAGGCACAGGTGTTCCCTGCTCCGCGCTGGCAGTAGCCCGTTTCCGACAGGCTGCCGCATTGGGCACAATCTGAGGCTCCCAGGTGGTCTTCAAGGACAGCCTGCACTGCAGCCAGCTTGTTCTGCTGAGGTCAAGGAGAGCGCGTGGGCACACAACCAGGGATCCACAGCAGGTAGAAGTGAACTATTAGCGGGCAAGAGTTGGCATTTGGGAAAATGATTCCTGACTAGTGATAAAGAAATGATTAATTCTCTCAGGACAGTTGTGCTGTATTTAATTCTACTTTAAGGTCAGTGGGAACTTTGAATGAATATTAAAGAGAAAAGATTTTATTGCTAACACTTTAATATACTGTTTACTTAAAAATTTCGCATATGAATGAATCTCGGCACCTAGGGATATACAATTTCTATGGCATCTCACTACCTACTTTTTCTTTGAAATTTTAACAAAGATTATGGACAGCTGCCCAGACACAAATTAAAACAGTCATCCGGATGGTGACCTCCTGCATCTTAGTTTGTGCTGGGGTCTGCAACTTCAGACTCTTGAAAGACTGGGAATTACTAAACCTGGACCAGACATTCTAGCTTGGCCTGGTACAAAAAGACCTTTATCTCAGAGTCCTAATAAGATTACTTTCAAGCCTACTCTTCTCTCTACCCTGTAATACCTCCCAGTATGCAAAATCACACAAATTACTTATTTTCCCCTCTAATTACATTCTCAAACTCTCTGGGATTTGTCCTCTCTCCTTTGTCCTAAAACAGGTACACAAACACTTATCCCTTGGCAACTCCTCAGGCTTTGTTGTTCGTATTTCTGCTTTTGACATATAAACTTCTTTACATCTTTAAGCTCTTCAAACAATTGTCCCTCTTCTATGCTTCCACACAAATGATTCTGCGATTTGTATTTTTCACATTTTGCTATAAATAAGAATACATATTAAATCCATGTGGTTTTATAATTATGATTGGCAACTTTAAAAGGGGATTCTTAATAGCACATAAAATCATGATGTGTCTTGTCTTGAGAGCATCACAGATTAGATGACAAGGTAGTTCTCCTGTAGAGAATCCTCTTATCACCTTTGTTTGAGTGAAATCTTTTCACTTTTTAACATGCCCCCTTGTGCCTTGCCTCCTTGCTGATGAGTTCAATTTCTTCTTTGTGATCCGAAGAAGCCTGTGTAGACATAATCACCCTATAGTATCACAGTACATTGTAAAGATTTACTTATAAATTTGTTTGCTATTCTAAACCGAGTGTTGATTTACATGAATGAATCATTTCCTATTGATATGTTTATTCTCTTTTAAATAAAATGACGTTTAGTAAAATTGGGAGAAACAAAAATATGTATTGAAAAAGTTAATTATTTGAGAAATGAGATGACACAAAGTGAAAAAGTATTCTTCCTAATAAATGTCGCCAGCAGTGGTCCTTATTCCCCAACTTTAGATCAGCAAAGTTGAGGAGAATCTGTTACATTTGTGGTTATAAAGTAAAATTAATCTGTATAGTTATAATAATATCCTTTATATACATTATTATTTAAATTTCAATGGAAATCATTTGAGCATTTATTTTGCTCATTTATCCTGGTAAGTCTGATGAATTTACTCACTTATTTTCTGGGTTTTTTTAATATTAATAACTCTTACACAGTCTTGGGCTTGCTAAATCACTGTCAGTATATGTTAAAAGGAAGCTTTAGAAGTCAAGAATATAATCCTTTTGGAAGATCTGTTAAAAATTATTGTGATCACATTTTTAATTCTCAGACCCTCTTTTCATCTTTTTTAATTCCCTACCAAGCTAATTGAAACATGAAACTTATTTTAATGAGAATATTTGTGTATAGAATATGAAATAAAATTTTAAATGGATATTTCTATAAACCATTATATTTATAAATAGAAATATTGCTATTGTTTTAATGTCCCCTCTAAAACTCACATTGAAATTTAATTGCCATTGTAATAGTGTTGAGAGATGGGATCTTTAAGAGGTGAGTAGGCCTTGAGAGCAGAGCCCTCATGAATGGATTAAGGCCGTTATTTTGGAAATGTGTTAGTTATCAAGGAAGTTCAGCTCCTTCTTTTCTATCTGTCTCACTCGCTTCCACCTTCTGCATTCCACCATGGGATGACCCTAGCAAGATGCTGGTGCCATGTTTTTGGACTTCCTAGTCTCTAGAATCATGAGTCAAATAAATCTGTTTTCTTTATAATTACCTGATCTGTGGTATTCTGCTATAGCAACAGAAAACAGACTAAGACAAATACTATTATTGTAAAACTCAATACTAATCTGTGCAAAGAAAGACTTAGAAAAATATGAGCAATCAATAACAATTCTTCCTTACAAATCAATAAATATTGTATTTCGATTATGGAATATTTATTCATAGTTTTGGTTTTCTAAAAGAAAAAGTAAAGAACACTGCTTGTTTTCCAACTACTTGCTTAACTCTTGCTGTATAAACATGTATACATATATGTAGAATATTTGTTAGTATAGAAGTTGAAATTTCTGTATATCAATATTGGGATGCATAAAGCATTTCTCTGTGATTGGCAACCTTTCCACGTATAACTAAAAACCAAAGATTATATCAATTATAATCAGTGATTAATATTTATTTATATTTCTAAAGTATAACATGAACTTCAGTGTGTTTTTTTCTTATGCTTTTTTTTTGCAAGTAATAGAGGTGATAGCTTTTTCTGTCTTGGAATGCCTGATGTCAACCAGAATGTTGTTGAGTCTTTCAGTTTTTCTTACTCTCACCATGCTCTGTGGGCTATATCTCTGGGTCCAATGACCTAGAATGTGAGATCTTTAGTACTGATGAGTGCACAGTTTATAATCCCTTGGCAGCCACTCTGCCTTGAGCTAAATGGAAACTTGTGACATCGTCATATGCTCAGATAAATTTTTACAGAAATTGGCAGGTCCTTATGATTCTTTCCCAGTTAAAAGTTGAATTATACAAGTCAGGAAAAATTTGTTAGCACCAGAAAGATGAAAGAGAGTGCTATATTAGTTTCCTTGGGGCTACTGCTGTTATAATTCAAGATCCCTTTAAAGTGTAGAATCCAGAAGCTTACTGTCTTTGAGTGCAGAACATTTTTCTGAATTAGTGTTATGTTTTCAACATTTCATATTTTTATAAAAGGACTTGAGTGTTTGCAATATTTCTTTACTATAATTATACTTCTAATTTTTGGTTGTTCTTTTTTCTCTTAAAATCAAACATATTTTTTATTTACTATGATTTTTCCGTGATTCTCTTTTCTTACAAAAAACCAAATATCAAATTCTTTTCTGCCCAGCTCATAGGGATGAATATATAGAGATGCACGCATTTAATTTGGTAAGTTACACATCTAGTTCAAATCCACCCCAGGCTTGTAATGATCAAAGGCTGTTGCTGACTAATGGTTGTTTCAGCGTCTTACAAAAAAGATTTGTAAAGTCAAACCATCTTTTACTTTAACACTATGTATGGTGACAAAACAAAAATATTAAAATGTTGACTTCAGTTTGGCGTCTTGAAAGGAAAAACGTTGTATAATGACTTTTGGTTGTGCTTCTTACATGGAGGCATGATCTACTCAGGTCAGGGCTGATATCTGGTTGACAGGGAACTCCAAGGCCACCTAATGACTCGGCTTGGTGGAATTATGAATTAACTCTGTATTTCAGTCATTAAACTGGAGAAAAAAGAAAAATATTTAATTGCAGGAGAATTGCAAATAATCAATAAATTTCTTAGTCTCACCAATATTTATTCTCAGAAGGAAATAATGGCACTTTTCTGGCCACATCTACCTAGACACCCTCAGAAACTCATATTTCTATTTTTATTCATTGGGTCACATTCACATTGCTTCCCTCATATGCAGAGCTTCCATAGAGCCTTCTATTGAACAGACATTATTTAAAGATTTCCATTAACACCATATTCTTTATATTTGTTATGAACTGAATGTTTCTGTCCCCTCCAAATTCATATGTTGAAGATGTAGCCCCATGTGATGTTATTTGAAGGTGGGGATTTGGGGAATAATTGGGTTTTGATTAAGTCACAAAAGAGAGGATCTTCATGATGGGATTAGTGTCCTCCTAGGAAAAGGAAGGGAAAGAGAAGTTCCTGCAACCCAGGAAAGCCCTTTCCAGGAACCAAATCTTCCAGCACCCAGATTGTGGGGCTTCTCAGCCTCTAGAACTGTGAGAAATAAATTTCTGTTTTTTAAGACACTCAGTCTGTGGGGTATTTTGATGTAGCAGCCCAGGCAGACTAAGACAATGTTAACATCTGTAGTCCATTGAAAAGCACCTTTACCCTGTGTTCTTGATTGTGTCTTTTCCTCAATGCTTTTAAATAGCGAGATTAGCACCAGTCTTACATTATTAACCCATTATAGACATTCGATACCCATAATATTTGGTTCTATTGTCTTATTCATTTTAAACTTACAGTACGCCTCTAAAGAAGATTTTTAAATGTGAGAAACATGCCAAATTTTACATTTTTTTTAATTCTCTAGGCAGTAAATAGAAAATGGTGTGTATTATCTGCATCAGTTGACACTTTTTATGAAGGAAATTTTAATTGTCTGGATGGAATTTTATCAGTTTAAGGATTAAAATCTCAATGCTATTTGAAATGATGTGAAAAATCTGGACATGCTTATTTAAAAGCTATTCATTTCTTGATACTGACTTAATAAAAATGAGGGTGAGGTGTTTCAGTTCCATTAGCATATATTTCAAGGAGATGTGCAGTTTTAGGTTTAAGTCTAGTGACACTGACTCTCTAGGAAGAAAAAATGGATCCTCATCCTCATCATACCTGTCGTGATACAGGCCCGAAATCTCCAACTAAATCGACAACAAAATTCCTGGCCTTCAAGCACACTTTGATTTTTGTTCTTACAATTCTAAACTTTGCTGTTGCCTCACACGAAGAAATTAGGAAAATAAAAGAAAGAGAAAAAGGTTAATACGAAAACTTAATTTATATTAAATCATTTACCAGTTTGCTGGTTTTTTGCAACCTGAAATTTACATCCTCCATGCATTTTCCTTATGCATTAAAAAGGAAAAATAAAACTTGATTTGTAAGGCAACGAAATAATGACAGCAAACGGGGATTTTTTATTTGTTCTTTGGTGTGAATTGGCATAGACATTATGATGAAGTTAAAATGCAGAGGTTAATTGAAAAATGAGATAAACAAAGCCCCTTGAAGGTCTCTGAATAATTTCGCCTGGCAGCATTGACAGTCTACAACCATCAGGCACTAAAACCTACTCCGAACTGTTGGAGATCAAAACAAAAAAAAAGAAAGCTAAAGTTAATTGTCTTTCTGTTCCTTCCACCTCATTTCAGCCCAATTATAACTGGGAAAAGTCATTCTGTCTAATTTGCATTAATACACCTCCATGGAAAAATAGCTTAGACAGTAAATTTGATTTTTTTAGTATTATGGACATATTTAAAATACATACCATAATTCCCAAATGTAAAATTGCTTGTGAAATTCCTGGATGACAATTCTCAAGTTCTCCTAGGCTGCCTTTAAATTACAGATGCTAATAAAAATAGTTAACATATTGAGGGCATATTACATGCCAGAGCTTGCATGAAGGGCCATGTGTGGATTATTTCGTTTAATCCTCACAACAACCCCATGATGGGGACCTTTTTGCTACCCCACTTCACAGACAAGAAAGCAGAAGTTTAGAAAGACTAAATAGCATGCAAGAGGTCCTGCAGCTAGCGAGTGTTAGAGCTGAGATTTAAACCTGTGCAGTCTGACTTCCAATATGAAAAGAGAAACTACTAGTGCAGCGTGATATCATTTGTTTCTTTACTCAGGTTTCTTTCATGACAACTTTACTATGAAGCTAATACTCTCATTTCTATTACTAAATGCAAATGTATTTAGGTTACTCCTGTTCAGTAGTAAAACAGATGCAAATCTGAATAATGTTAGCCATTTTGTCTCTGGTGTAAAACTAAGCTAAGAGGTATCAGTATTTTCAAAGGAATATTTTTTGTTTTTATATTCATGCAACAGATATGATCACAGTTAGTAGAAAATTTGGTGTCTCCAGATGTGCCTGATGTCTTGTTTTTTCTTGGAGTGCTATGAAAATATTATTTTTATTGCTGTTAATTGACAGACTTGGAGCAGAAGCTGAATCTATTCGGAACCATTATATTAATAGGTGCACTTATCCACAGAGGCCTTTATTTTCACAGCACTGGGCTCATAGCCCCCTTTTGTGCCTCTTTCTGGTGCTAAAGTGTTCATAATGATGAGGAGCATCTGGCTGCAAACTATTGTTTCTCATTAAAAGGACATGTCTCTGAAGCTTTTGGGAATTCTTTGTGCTGAACAATGCAAACTGAGAATTTTGCCCTTTTCATAATTTGTAGATGTGTGTTGTTGCTCCTGCTTCTAGCCTAAGGTGCATGCTTGCTTGCAGCTCAGCTTCTGAGCTTCCTAATATGAGGTGGCAATGCAAGCGCTGTCTGCACGTCCTTCTTTTGTTTGGCTGACATTTTGGTTTCTCTTTTCTGTTGTCTGCCATAAAAAAATATAGTACAATAATAAGCGTGCTAATGACCTGAATCAACAATCGCTTGGGGTGATTTTAAATATTTTGCATATTTAAATTTATTCTTAGAACAGTGACTTCTTGACTCATGGCAGGTTAGTGCAAAAGATAGAAAACTGGACTGGGAGTACAGATTCCTGCTTGAGTTGTAAACCTTGCTGGGCATTAATTTCCTCATCACTGAAAAGAAGAGAATTATTTCCCTGTTGCTTCCATGGGGCTTTCATGAGCTTCTATCCAGGCACTGGGGAGAATTTGGCTTACTAAATCAGTATTTCCGATTATTAGGAAAATTTCTATTTGGTCTATACAGTATGTATTACCTTTGGCCACATATAAACTATACCATCTTGTCCTTTTAAGATTTTGACCTTCATCACCAGTTTCCTAGATTAAAGAAACAGTGAAATCTGTCTAAATGAAGCATATTGTATTTTCTCACAGACAGAATCACATGAAAACAAACTGAGGATGTAGGGACAAGGGGGGTGGCAAGGGAGGGAGAGAGAGAATGAGAGATGTAAGGGAGAGCATACCTGTTTCTTGTAGGGCCCTTTGGATTTGGTTCCAGGTACTTGTATTTATTTTTGGCTCTAGGCACGATGACTGGGGCCGATTTTCATTTCCATAGCTCCTTAAGAAGGAAAAACCTTCAAATCAGAACAGTTAGTATGACTTTTTCATTAAAAAGAGAAAAACAAATTACTTGGAATTGAAAACAGCACATTATTTGCAGTTAAAAACAGTGGGAGGGAATGGAAATGTACCTTTATTCATGATAAATGCAAATGAAACCTCAACCTGTGATAGCTGTATTTTATTTTCAGAGAAAGGGGTTTCCAATATGAAGAGCAGTGCTCGATACGAAAGGGCAGATAGTAGAAGTGGAAAAATAATTTTCTGAATAAAACACATATCAATTCCCAGGATATAGTTATTAATGTTTTCATCTTGTTATTGATTTTTAGCCATGTCTTGGGCTGCCATGGTGCTTTTCTGTACCCATAGTTGGACACAATTGCACACATAAGTGACTTTTTTACACAGTAATTTTATACATATAATTGTATATGTAATTGTATACATAATCGTGAGTTTATTAGGATGAAATAGGGAAAGTGCTTTTCCTTTTGGGAGAATGTTCACGCATGAAAGAGAGCTTTAAGGAATTCTCTAGGAGGTGACACAAACTGGAAGGGATAGGAAAAAACAGTGTGGAGCCCCTGGAGATTAGCTTGGCAGAAACAGAGCATGTGGGCGGCTGAATACTGGTGAATGAATTGACTGAGGAGAGGATGTTTGGGAAAGGTCAGAAAAGGATTGCTGTTATTATATATGCAAAATGGTTGTCTCAATTACTCTGAACCCTGAGCCTGAACTTGCTCATGTGTTAAAAGTTCACTTTATTAACTCTACTTTTCTGTTTCTTGTTCTTCTCTTTTCTGCAAGCAAGTTATATTGGGCCCACTCATATTTGAAATAGAGAAATGCTAGTTCTCTGAATTAACCAACCAGCTCATCTCAAAATATGTTGTTTGTTTCCAGTCATGATTTCTTTTAAAGCAATGCATCTATTAAAAATAGTTACTAGCTATTAAAATAGTTACTAAGTGGTAAATCACTTAAAACATTGTATAAGTAAATTTCTGAAAGTACATTTATTCATTGTTTGTTCATCTTTCCATTTATGGGGACATACACCTCTCCTGAAAGGGTGCATCCTAGAATTTGTGATAACTCTTGGCCATTATATGTGTTGAAACTCTGCGTTTACTAAACCTAAAAAAAAAACAAGTATTGTAGCAATAGGGTTTCAAAATGGTGGTGGATTTCAAATGTTTATTTCAAACAGATTAATATTTAAAAATACAATGCAGCATATAAGTGTCATTCCAATGGTAATTTTGGAATTTATAATTATTCACATGTGTTTGTATACTATATATAGGTCAGGTTATTGGGGATTGGAGGCAAGTTTAAAGTTCTATGGTGAGTGTCTCTGTGATTGTCTGTATAGCCTCATTCAGAGACAATGTCAAAGTCTAAACTTGAGCCCCTTTGTGTGAGGTCCAGGGACAGATGGCAACTCTGGTTATCTATGCATGAGTTTTGCCTTTCCTGGGACAAATCGGAGGCTTCACTGGGAAACAAATCTTGAGTAGTATTTTGACGTTTGATTTAGGAAAGAGGGAAGAGTGGTATGAGGTCCCAAGTTGTCAGCGATGATAACCAGAAGGCTTAGACTTTGGGGAACCTCAGTAGCCAGAGCTTGGCAATGACCTGTAGTCCCTACTGAGTATGGCTGTGTGTGGCAAAAAGGGGAAACACAAGCAAACCAAAGGCACATTTACTTACAAAGCAGTATTGAACCAGAGGTCAAAATATCTGAATTCCAATCCATTGGTAGTACCTCAATTTCCTCTGTATAGAGGGAGTAGTAATTCTGTCCTTTCTAACTCTTGGGGAGGCTTGTTCTGAGTAGAAACAAAATAATGTACCTGAAATTGAGTTTTAAACACGATGCCATGTATATATTGCTCTCAAATGGACAAATAGCTTTCAAAAATCAGATAAAATTCTTACCATCTTAAAGAAGGACAGTATATCCACGGTCTGTCATCTTTTACTATGAGCATTGACAGTAAATAATTGAAGATTAAACAAAAAGTTAAAACCTAGCTGTCTTCTGCCTCCTCTTTACTTCACTAAGAGCTTTGTAGAATACAGCAAGTCCTAGTCTGAAAGAACATGCAAGGACACTTAAATAGGAATATAATGTCTTTAAAAATGAAACATGAAAACTAGCTTTCCTTTGCCAACTAAATCCTAAATTTATTGCCCTGTTCTTCTTCTATTAGCACTGATAATTAAAGCAGTATAAGGAAGGTCTTGTATTTGATGTTAATAGTGTCATGCTGGCTGCTGCGGGACCCTGGGCCTGATCTTTATCCACTCTGCAGGTAAATCTTAGAGTTCACCTTTAAAAAAGCATATTAAACATTCTGGAAGAGAATCTTTAAATTTGTGGGTTCTCCAGTGATCTCTTAAGAATCAGAAGCTCAGTTTAGAGGACAACATCTTATAATCTTCTGACTACTGCCTGACCTATGTT
Organism: Avahi laniger; assembly: GCA_963575035.1. Classification (NCBI taxonomy): domain Eukaryota; kingdom Metazoa; phylum Chordata; class Mammalia; order Primates; family Indriidae; genus Avahi; species Avahi laniger. Next base: position 14,851 of record CAUYSK010018253.1, read on the forward strand.
AGCAATGGAATGGTATAAAAAAACCTTAGGATATGGATATTATGCTTCTTATTTTTGCTTTGGATTGACCTTGGAAATCCACTGAGGCCATAAAGAAAGATCAGTATGCCAGAGCTATAATTTTTTGTGTGTGATCATACTTGCTTTTTCTTAAAAAAAATCTGAAATACCACTTATTTAAATAGCATTTAATAAAATACCATTTATTAAAAATAGTGATAATGAAATTTATTTTTATAATATATTACCAAATTAGTGTATAACCAAAACAATATCATTTACGTTAAATTAAATATATAATTAAAGTTCATTTTCTCACTATTTAATTCATTTATGTTGCCAGGATACTTTGCAGATACTGTTAGTTTATTTAGTTATTTTAAAGCTAAACTCTAGACTTTATTCAGTTTTTCCACTAATGTTCTTTTCCTGCTCCAAGATCCCATCCAGGATAGCATAATATAATTAGTCATATGACTCCTTAGTCTCCTGTGGTCTGTGACAGGTTTGTTTGTTTGTTTGTTTTTTATGACCTTGGTAGTTTTGAGGAGTATTGGTCAGGTATTCTGTAGTGTTTGGGTCTGTCTAATGTTCTCTTCGTGACTAGACTAGGGTTATGGTATCCTTTGACTTAACTTTTTAAGATTAATTCAATTATTACCTCCTTTCTGTCAAGCCAATTTTAAGGGATAACTGTTGTCCCCTGTATAAGTTTTCTATTGCTGCATCACAATTACCACAAACTTGGTGGCTTAAAATAGGAAACACTTATTGACTCTAGTTCTGTAATTTGGAAGTCCGGACAGGGTTAACTGGGTCCTCTTCTACTCAGGGTCTCACAAGATAAAACCAGGGTGTTGACTAGATAACATTTCTGGAGGCTCTGGGGAAGCATCCACTTCCATGCTTATTCAGGTGTTGGCAGAATTCAGTTCCCTGCAGTTGTAGCCACCATGTGGCCCCCTCCTTCTTTAAGTCCAGCCATGGACAATCTCCTTTGCCTTGGAAGGCCTCCCCCATTTCCATCTTTCTCACACACCTCTTTCACCAAGAAAGTCCCAGTCACATTTAAGGGATCACCTGATTAGATCATGTCCCGTTCTTAAAGCAGATTATGCTCTGGAATCTAATCTAATCAAGAGAAGGATTATCTCATGGGATTTATAGTCTGGCCCATACACAAGGGAAGTGGATCATACAGGACTGGTGTACCAGGGGGCAGAAACCTGAGGGCCATCTTAAAATTCTGTGTGCAATACCCACCACACAACAATCCTTGGCATTGGCGAACTGGATAGAGGGTTTTTGTGTATTTGAGTGTTCCACCGGCTGGGAACTTGGTAATACTATCCCAAACTCTTGTGCACTTATTACAAAGATAGCCAGATTCTTGTTTCTGCCTCTACTGAACACATCTGAGAATTGGTACAAGTTTTTCTACATCCTGTAATTAGAATAAAATTTATTTTTCTTCTTTTGCTATTTTGACTTCCTTGTAGGCAGTATTTTACAGGGACTTTGGGATTATCATATTGATTTTTCATTTCTAATATAAAACCTCAACAAACCAAACAGAAATTTTCAGCAGGGTTCCGTATTTTAAGTGTTGAGCTTCACTTGACAACCCCCCTCAGAAGATCAGCAAATCTTATTTCATTAACCAGTGAAACTGATTCTGAGTTTATTTATACTATATAGTGCTTTGAGGTATATATTGGTAGTTCTGAATACACATCAAATAATAAACACAATGAGGAGAAAGCGAATCTTTCTCTAGGGGACAAATGCTACCTAATATTGGTGCTACTTCTTGAAAAACACCTACCAAATTGAGAATTAAGATATATTGTGAGTGTAAACAGGACTAAAATAAAAAGAACAATTCAAACAAGAAAGAGCTAAAGGTTAAAAGCAAGGAGTAACTTTTTGACATGAACACAAAAACTCGAGACCTCTGTGTGGCTTCTCCTCCTCTTATGCTCCGTTTTTTGTTTTACGGGCTCTAGGAAGTGCTTACACATCTGTGAGAAGCAAACCTCAGGCCCGTGGGTAGCTGTCGTACTGTTACCTGTTACACAGTGTCAGCTTGAGTAATATAAAGAGGTCTTTTCTCATTCACCAGTTTTGAAATGGCTTTCCTATTTTTCATCAAAAGCAATGACCTTGCATTTCAGAGACACAAAATTGGAGGGCAGAATTCCAAATCTAATTCCATGGGTAAGTCATTTTGGTTCACCAGGGTGCCTTGGTCCTTGGTATCTCCAAAACCCAAGAGTGGACCTGGTGGCAGAAGCCAGCTTCCCTCTCATTATTATGAACCTTTTCGTGAGGCCTGACACTTCTGATATTTATTGCAGTGCAATTAAATTGATGTCCTCATATATCAATTGGAATGTGCCCCCACTTTACTCACTTCACCAGCCTACCCTATCCGAGCCTAGTTCTTCTATTCAAGGGCCTCTTAGACTTAAGCTCCCATATCGAATCTGACTTGACAATACTACGCCGTGTGGCCTTATTGAGGTTACAACTATGAGTCTGATTTAGTAGGGGCCCAAAATTGAAACAATTTTATTTTTCTTTAATTACTATTTCAAACATAAATAAGTTTGACCAAATGATCACATTTCCTCTTGCCTGTCATTTCTTGTTATTTTGGGTAGATCCCAGGCTTTCTGGTTTCTTTCAGGTGCAGTAGTCCCCCCTTATCCTCAGAGCATACATTCTAAGACCCCAGTGGATATCTGAAGCCATAGATAGTAACAAACCCTATCTAGATTATGTTTTTTCCTATGTATCATAGGTACATACATACCTATGATAAGTTTTAATTAATAAATTAGGCACAGTAAGAGATTAACCACAACTAATAATAAAATAGAACAATTATAACAAAATACTCTAATAAAAGTTATTTTATGTGTGGTCTCTCTCTCAATATATCTTCTCATATCATACTTAACCTATTTTCAGACCACAACTGACAGCAGGTATCTGACGCTGTACAGATAAGGGGGCCATTACTGTATTAGAAAATTTATCCCAGTCTAATTTAAAGTTCACATCTCATATCTAATTTAGGTCTTGTCTTCATTCCCTCAGCATTTGTGAGGATTTAGCCTAAGGGGCAGAGGTGTGATCTGCTCTTACCTTTCCTCTTTATCCTTTGGGTCCCTCTGATGTGTTTAGTAGTAGAAGTTAGAAGAGTTAAAGTCTTTTCATTAACCTGGGACTGACATAGATCTCTCTTGGATGTTGAGGCTTCTCTGGTTAACACCAAGTGTTCCTCACTGCTTTCTGCATAATGGGCATCTAAATAGTCTCTTATGTGAGATTCACTTATGAATTCTTTAGAACTGTGGTCCCCAACCCCCAGGCCATGCCTGGTACTGGTCTGAGGCCTGTTAGGAACCAGGCCAGGCATCACCACCTGAGCTCCACCACCCTCCAGCCCCACCTCTGTCTGTGGAAAAATTGTCTTCCATGAAACTGGTTGCTGGTGCCAAAAAAGTTGGGAACTGCTGCTTTAGAGCCTCATCACTTCACGGAATGTGATGCAGCAAGCTCACTCTGGCCTGAACTCTCAGGACCCCTTGAAATTCCCTCACTGGGGGTCCCCCTATCTTCTGAAAGTGTTTATTTGACCCATAGGAAACTCAAACATCTTTGTCATGACCAAAGGCTCTGCTACTTCATATGCCCACAGAGCATTCCATCAAGTTTGGTACATAACTAACTCACCCAATCCAGGGAAAGACTTGCCCCCACTTGGTTTGGACATAGTGGTGAAAACTACTCTCTTCCTAAGCTAGCAATTCCTTATTCCGCAAATCTCTCTCCAACAGTTTCCAGAACTCTCTGGTGCGTAGGGTGTGTGTGTGATGACTAGGAGTAGCAGAGCCAGTTGTCTCGTTTCTAGAGTTTGTCTCATGAGTCCTAGAAGGGACTTCTGGCCCTCAGTTGGTTGTAGGTCCTTTACAAAGGTAGGATATCATGACTTATTCAACTCCAACTTTAGATGCAACTTGTAGAACTACCATATAAAATAAATGCGCAGCTAAAATTGTATTTAGGATAAATAAGGGGCAATTTTTAAAATAATTATGTCCCAAATATTGCATGGAACATTCTTATACTAAAGAATTTATACCTAGTTTATCTGACATTCAAATTAAACTGGGCATCCAGTATTTTTATGTGTTAGATCTGGCAACCCTACATGCAAGTTGGCAATCTAGGGCAGCAGGAAAATCTCATTCTGTATCTGATTACACTTCTAGGTGCCAGGTCCTATCTATGCTAAGCATTTTACATAGATTATGTATTGGATATTATTAGTGTCTTTATATAAGGACAATTATTGAAGCTCAGAGAATATTAGTGAAATGCCCAAAATCACTCACAAATACAGAACAGGTTAGGGCCAGAAGGAGGATGGTAGCTGGCTATAGAAGCTGATTCTTATCTACACCTTATCACACTTCATTACTGTCTTTTCCTTTTTACCTTCAGCCCCAGGAATCCCACCTACAGGCCGCTTTTCTCCTCCTTGGTTCCATTTTGCTCCTGCCGGTTGCTACAGGGCTGGAATATATTCAAACTTCCTCCCAGGAGTTAACCCTGATTAAGTGTAAGTGGATAATATTTATTATTTAGTAGCCACGGTTCCTTTCTTATTTTTTGTCCTGGTGAATTGATTGGCCTTGAAGGCCTCCTCTGCTTCTTTCTTTTTCCCTTGAGCATAACACAAACTCTATGCAAGTTGTATCCGGTTTTCTCACCTCTGAATCCCAGTCACTGTACTCCCCAGGGCAAAGACCTTTGAAAGTAAGGAACTCTCAGAAAACCGAAGAAGACCAAGAAGATGCTTGGCTATCAGATCTAAAAATGCCTTTGGGTTCTTCCTGGCTTTTCTCTTGTTCAACGTCCCTGCCCCCATAGTGCTGCCACCTAAACTTGGGAAGAAGGAGGGAGGACTCCGGCACTCTGCCTTCATCTCTCCAAAGCTCATTGACTCACTGGGGTCAATCTCTATATTCCAGCCTGTGTAGCATTTCTATAACGGTGGCCCTCCCTCGCTTTCACTGCTCATCCTTGCTGCTTACCAGAGGTACTTCTTGAGAAGGATGCATGAGTGCATGGTACATGGAACCTGCAATGTGATTGATGAGGAAATAACAAGAGTGCAGTTTAAGATTTCAGCAGATGAATATAAACAGAGTGATTGAAAGAGAAGTTAAAATAATCTAATAAGGAAACATGTAAGAAGAATGTAACTAAAAGAGCAAGTGAGTGAGGAAGAAAGGAGATTTACAGCAAAATTTAGTAAAGTCAGATCTGCTAAAGATTTACTTCTATTACCTCTTTTAAACCAGTGTCTGAACATAATTGAACATGCATTATGCAGTAATTTATTGGCATTCTCACCACTTTTTCTTAAGTTGTCTGCAGATGGTTTAGTGGAAAGACTTGCCGTCTTCTGGTATGGGATGGGTCACTGCTTCCAAGTGCACTACAGAAGTTGGTTATTGATTAACACATTATTTATGAGACGATTTTTAAAGGAGGCATGAAAATATATTGCAACATGGCCTATAATACATTATAATATGCTGGATATTATGATAATGGTGCATAGTTCTAACCCACTATCAGGAAGATGTAATGTGTCTTGAATCTTTGGCCATCTTTATGAAGCAATTTAAAGCAGCAATAAAAAAACCTTTTATTTTTAAATTTTGTAGTTAGACACACCTAGGAGGTGCTAGCATGTCATACCAGCTCTATGGACATTGGGTAAGTCACTCTTCTAGGAACTGATTTCCTCATTAATAAAATGAAGATAATAGGTTTCTATCTAAATTGTGAAGATTAAATGATTATCATGCATATAAAGCATTTAACACAGTGGCTTGTACATGGAAATAGTTCAATGGTAGGGTATCATCATAGCCAATGTGATTGTAACTAATAGCGAATTCGGGTCATGGGTAATTTGGGCATGTCCTTCCTAATAAGAGAATACTATGCAGCCAATCTCATTATTTATGTCATTGTTCAACATAACACTAGCATGCTATGGAAACTACTTTAAATTCTGTTTCTGAACTCATACACAATAAGTCACTCGAAGTGAAAGTTTTCAGTCACATAAGGAGAAGCTGATTGGTAGTGAAGGCATTTACATTTTCATTTTAGTTTGCTGCCCATTGCTTTCTGACTTGGCAAAGGCATTTCATCTTCCCAAACTCAAAATTTTTATCTTTAAAGTGGAACAATTGGAGGGAATAATTTCAGAGTCTACTCCACTCTAAAAGTTTTATTTTAGCTATGGTTATCTATATTTAGGACAAACTGCTAGAGTACACTTCCTTCAGAGTTAGGAATAGTCAACGTGTAGATAAAAACTCCTCTGTTTCTTTCTTTAATGGTTTCAAATTCAATATTTGAAGTCTTTAAAGTGCAGTCAGGGTGAGAGAAAAAGTCTAAAAGAAGGATTCGTTTACTTTATTTTTAAGGAGAAATAGTTTTTCTTATATAAAAGGAATTTTCCTTGTTATAAAAATTATATATACATATTATATAAAACTCATAAAACAGAGAAAACTATTAATAAAAAGTGAAGATCACCAGTTATCCAATCTCCCTCTTCAAACTCCCTCCCCAATGCCTCTGGATAATGATTCTTGATATTAAAGCACAAATTTCTTAGAATTTTAAATATATGCAAAAAATACATATAAAACATAGTTACAGAAAATAAGACTTTGAAATATTTTCCTTTTTCAATAAATAATTATATCTTGGACATTTAATGGAATCAGATAGCAGTATATCATTTTTCAAAGCTCAATGGTATTCTCTTATAAAAATAGATCAATTTAAATTTGAAATGATGAACATTTAATATTGCTTGCAATGCCTCATTATTATATGTAATACTCTTTTGGATATTTGTTGCTTATTTATGCTAGCATATCTTCCTGATAAATATGTAAAATTTCATTTCTGGTTAAAATAATATGCACATTTCAATTTTTTATATGTATTATCACATCCCCCCACACCAGAAAGCTTTCATGTCTAGATATACTCCAATCTATATATTAAAGTACCTATTTCTGAATACTCAGTATTGGATATTATCATTTTTTTAAATCTAAGCCAAGATGGTAGATAAATGAAGAACATGCTATCTTGTTGGTCTTTTAATTTTTATTTATTTATTCTTTATTACTAATAAATTTTGGTATATCTTAGTGTGCTTATAAGCCGTAATGGGGTGTTTGTCTCTTTCTTAAAAAATTTTAAGAGCCCACTTTTTCATAAGTGCATTAACTATTGTTCTGTTATATATGTTGCAAATATTTTTTCTTTGTTTTCTTTTAACGTTGTTTAAGGAATTTCATTTAGGTGAAGTCTAGGAATTTTATGTAGAAAATCTAGCAGCTTCTTTTATGGCTTATGACTTTGATGTCCTGTTTAAAAAGTCCTTCCCCAGTAAAAGATCATAAAATTGTCCATCAAAATTTCACTATGTAATTTATTACATTTAAATCTTTAATCCATTTGAAATTTATTGTGGTTTCTATAAAATGCTTGCAGCTATTTGTAATCATTTTATCTAGACTCCTTGGGTTCTATAGTTATTCACACCTGTTGGCAGGGACCTGAATCAATTAAGAACCAATAATAAGATACAGTGAGTAATATTTCAAATGCACACCTGACAGCCAGCACAAATCCCTACTCCCTCCTGGCTGGTCTATTCACATCACAAGGGGGAGCCTTCGTGCTTTAGTAAATACATCTTATGCTTCCCAGGCCACTCCTTTCATTTGTAGCTTTTTATCCAAACTCGATTTGTTTCTCTCTGGATCATGGAAAAGCTGTTTATTGAGGTGGTCAGGAAAAAAAAAAATCTGAAACAATTGAGCTAACACAAAATAAAAATTCTAAATATTATGAAATCCATATTGAAAATATTTTCCCCTGTGCATAGGAAACAGATTTAACATTTCTTTCTTATTTTGTCATTTCCCAAACAATTATTGGAATAGTTTTCTCTAACAATGGAATTCAGATCCATATTTCTCTGCAGTTGTGATACAAGTCAGAATGTGTCAAAGATAACATAATGGATAGTAGCAAGGATTTCTCCCCACTCCACATTTATTTATCAATTGGTCGAATTGTTCAGTTAGGTAAATATATTTGAATTTATCCCCCACCTTTTTGTATCACCCCCTTGTAGAACTTTGTTATCTATACAGTTTGGGATCTAAGGCGAATAGAGAGGGCAATCCTATTTGTTGCTAATCATCAGTAAATTGATATTTCTGTAATTTCTTTCCTCAGTATGATTCAGAATTCTATAGAATTGTATCTCGAGTGGAGGCCACTTACACTGTGCCTGTCATTTGTATTTAACCCTGTAGAACATGCCACGAGAAATGGGTGCTGTCAAACAGTCTCTTTCTCTGCTGTAAAGCATATGCATTTATGAATTTGGGTGACAGAATGTAAATGTGAAGTCCTCTTAAGAGAGGGTAAAAAGGCTTCCAGTTACTCTTAGAGCACATATCCAAGGCTAAATATACGGCCTTGTCATCACAATTTCCCACATTCCCTTTCTTGTGGTTTTAACCTTCTATTTTATTTATTACCAGAAAGCCTTATCTCTCCAGCCTGCTGCTGTAGACTGCTAGGCCAGGATGTAGTGAAAGCACAAAGTAATGAAACAGGGACGATCATAAAATAGAAGGGAAATGGCCACAGCCTCTGTCTGTGGTACAGCTGTCCAGGTTTTGTAACCCAAGCCAAACCACACTAAAGAAACATAATGTTGTGCAGTGCTGATCGTGCTTCTGCTCCTATTACACTGGAATCACCAGAATCTTAGACTTTGTGAATGTCAGGTCTTTTCACAAACTTCCAGGGAAAGTGTCAGCTAAAGGAAGAAGGGAAAGAAGACAGCTAGAGGACCTCAAATGCTAAGATGCCATTTAAAGGGCAAACAGCATATGAAGTGAAGAAATGTCATGCAGATGAAATATTTGAGGGGCTCAAGGTGGAGGACAGTGAAGTGGAAAAGCAACGAGTATTACTTGACAAAAAGGTGTTTTAGCAAAGTTATCAAACCAGAGCCTGATGCTCCCTGATGGGTGACTGACAGGTGGTTGACTGCAGCAAGTTGGATGGCAGTTGAGTTAGTACTTTCCAAAAGTTGGTCCAGGTCTGGCCAAACCCTGTGAGTTGTAGTTAGTGCCAGGGCTCCCCAGGGAGGTCTGCGTCCATCCGTTCCTTCTTCCTCCAGGCAGAGCAGACGGGGAAGTGAGAAAGAAGAATTTGACTCATAGGTGCAGATGGTATGTACAACTATCTCCAGAAAAATCACATCTTTGATAAGGCAGTTTTAAGATTTCTATAACAATAATAAGATATTTTTGATTCTCAAGTTCAAAAGAATTTTTAAATGATTGTATATGGTGTTCATAAAGGATAAATGATAACTCTAACACATAGTTGATATGAGTGTGTCAACTGATACTATCATTTTGGAGGGCAATTTGCCAACATCTGTAATATTTGAAATGTATTAAACCCTTGAATTCACATTTAGGAATTTATTGTATGGACATACTAATATGAGTGAATAAAGTGATATGTAGAAGATGTTGCAGCATTACTTTTAATAGTAAAGAAAAAAAATAATTCAAATATCTATTAAGATGAAAATTGTTAACTTTAAAATACAAAAATGCCAACTAGTCATGAGAAAGAATGAAGTAGAATTGTATATATTTTGATTTCTGGGATCTGCCACTTCATAGCTGTGTGAAATTGGAAAAAATATATCTGTGCCTCACTTTTTTCATTTTTATAATGGGGCTAATAATGGTATCCACTTAATGGAGTTTTGTGAGAAGCAAATGAGTAATACATTGAAAACTTTTTAGAACATTGTCTGGCACATAGTAGACACTCAATAAATGTTACTTCTTTATAGTTCTTATCTTTCTGCATTTGCATGGGAAAATGTGCAAAATAAATTAAATGAAAATGGAAAGTTTCAAATGAGTATATATTATATAATACTATTCCACAAAGATAAAAATAGTGGAATACTCTTTATTATATTAACAATTCCTGTCTCTGGGGCATGGAGTTACGATGGGCTTTAACATCTACATTATATATTTCTAAAATGTTTGAGGCATGCTCTTTTCCCCCCTACAACGCTCACCGTGTCCATTAGTTGTGAGTTTACCCATCCCCAAACCCCCAAACCCCAAAGAATATTACTGCTGCATGCCTCAAATCATGGTTTGGGTGTGGCAAAGTCATAACATGTAACCAAAATGTTTGTACCCCCTAATATCCTGAAATAAAAAAGAAAAGAAAAAAATAAATAAAAAAGTTTGCATTTCTTTACTATTAATTTTTACAAGAAGCTTCATGGCATACAGTGAAAATCACCCTCACTACCTCATATTTCTTGGCTATTACAGGGAGTTACCATGATATGTCATATGGTCAGAGGAGCTGGAAAAGTTTGAGGTAGGCGAATTATGAAAATAGAGAAGTGTCTCTCAAACCAACTGCGGTAAAGGACCAGCTTTTCTTTTACTACATTTTATTTTTTAGCAATTTTAGGTTCACAGAAAAGTTGAGTGGAAGGTACAGAGATTTCCCTTATGCTGCTGTCCCCATATATACACAATCTGCCTCCACCACCAACATCCCACAGCAGAGAGGTGTATTTGCTACAGTTGGTGAACCTATATTGACACATCATTATCACCCAAAATTCATAGTTTACTCTTGGTGTTGTACATTCTATGGGTACACTGAAATGTATCCACCACTATAGTATCATACAGAATGGTTTCACTGCCCTAAAAATCCTCTATGTACCATCTATTCTTTCCTTCCTCCCCCTTCCCCCTGGCAAACCCAGTTATTTTTTTCTGCCTCCATTGTTTTTGCCTTTTCTAGAATGTTATATAGTTAAAATCATACAGTATGTAGCCTTTTCACATTGGCTTCTTTCACTTAGTAATATGCATTTAAAGTTCCTCCATGTCTTTTCATAGCTTCTTAGCTCATTTCTTTTTAGCGCTGAATAGTATTCCATTGTCTGAATGTGCCATCATTTATTTATCTACTCTCTTACTGAAGGACATCTGGGTTGCTTCCAAGTTTTAGTAGTCATGAATAAAACTGCTATAAACATCATGCGCAGGTTTTTGTGTGGACATGTTTTCAGCTCAGTTTTTTTTTTCCATTTTCCAATCAATCACAGACTAACACATTTTTTTTCAAAATAAAATGAATTACTAGCATAATGAAATAGAAAAATGGATATAAAATACAAACTCTAAATTTTATTACTAGATTTAGATTTATAATTACTTTGTCAAATTGATATAAAAACTTCTAAATGCTTCCTGTTAGTTTCTGTACTTATTTCACCTTGAACCACAAATAGTTGTTGACTAGCCCCAGTCTACAGACCACACTCCGGGCAGTATTTATATAGGAGATTCAGGGTATATGAGGAAAGAAAGGTCAGGGTGCTCCATCCTTTCATCTTGACAGCTCCATACTTAGCCTTTAAGAATCAGTTCTAAGTCTTCTCTGACTTCTGCAGTGTGGTCGAGCAACCCCTTCTTTGACTCCAAAGAGATGCCTATGGCATTCTCTGGCAGCTTGATTGCCACTGCCTTCCAGCCTGCAGAAGGCTGCTTGAAGGCAGGTGCCAACTGCATAACCCCAACACCCACCGTAAGACCAGACACAAAGAAGACTTTCAATTTATGTTGACTAAATGAGTAAATAGAAAAACAAGTTTAACTTAAAGGAAACAATTAAATTTTTGCTACTGTAGATTGCAGAAGTTGAGCAACTTTTAAGTATGGGGTAAAGTTTTTTTATTTTATATGCTCTAATGCTCTAATGTGGATTTAGCCTTACATTAGGTTGGCTTATGCCTCTTGAAATCTGACAACTATGAAATCTATTAAACTATATATATATAAAAATCTGTATATATATATTACACTGCTATATTATCTTCATATCTAGATATAATGTTATGCTTTGCTTAATGAGAGAGATGTGTTCTGAGAAAGTATTGATAGGTGATTTTGTCATTGTGGGAAAATCAGAGTGAACTTTAACAAAACTAGATGGTGTAGCCTACTATACATCTGGGCTATATGGTATACCCTATTGTTCCTAGGCTACAAACCCATACAGCATGTTATTGTACTGAATACTCTAGGTAATTATAACACAATGTTAAGTATTTGTGTATCTAAAAAATCTAAATATAGAAAAGGTGCAATAAAAATACTGTATAAAAGATAAAAAATGGTACATCTGTCTAGGACACTTACCAGGAATGGAGCTTTCAGGACTGAGAATTGCTCTGGCTGAGTCAATGAGTAAGTGGTGAGTGAATGTGGAGGTCTAGGACATTGTTGTACACTATGGTAGACTTTATAAACACTGTATTTTTAGGCTACACTAACTTTATAGAATTTTTTTCTTCAATAATAAATTAACCTTAGCTTACTGTAACGTTTTAACTTTATAAACTTAAATTTTTTAAGATTTTTGACTCTTTTGTAATAATACTTAGCTTAAAACACACACATGTAGCTGCACAAAAATATTTTCTTTCTTTACATCCTTATTCTTTAAACTTTTCTCTACTTTTAATTTTTTTTTTTTACTTCTTAATTTAAAAAACCCTAAGACACAAATACACACATTAGCCTAGGCCTATCAGGGTCAGGATCATCAATATCACTGTCTTCCACCTCCACACTTGGTCCCCCTGGAAGGTCTTCAGGGCAATGCTACTCATGGAGCTGTCATCTGCTGTGATAACAATGACCTCTTCTGGAATACCTCCTGAAGGAACAGCCTGAGGTTCTTTTTGAGGAGGCATCACTTTTCAGAAATATGTCCATGGTGGTTTGCTTGGTTTGTTTCTTTTTTTCATCATAGATTTAATCGTAAGCAGATAGTGCACCATGAACATTTCTTTCTACTAATGAAAACCTTTCTGTGTTGAGATCCATGTTTCAACATCTTTTAAAGATATTGTTGCCGTATGCAAAAGCTTCTGCTAAACTCCTCACTATGATTTTTTTTTTTTTTTTTTGAGACAGAGTCTCACTGTGTTGCCCGGGCTAGAGTGAGTGCTGTGGCGTCATCCTAGCTCACAGCAACCTCAAACTCCTGGGCTTAAGCAATCCTCCTGCCTCAGCCTCCCGAATAGCTGGGACTACAGGCATGCGCCACGATGCCCGGCTAATTTTTTCTATATATTTTTAGTTGTCTGATTAATTTCTTTCTATTTTTAGTAGAGACGGGGGTCTCGCTCTTGCTCAGGCTGGTTTCGAACTCCTGAGCTCAAACAATCCGCCCGCCTGGGCCTCCCAGAGTGCTAGCTCACTATGATTTTTTGGGGGAAACTTCTTTTTCTTCTCTCACAGTTTTTTTTTTCCTCTTGCCTCTTCTTCAGCTACGCATTCTTGTGCCAGTTCCAGCAACTCCGCTTTAGTTAATTCTTCAGGAACCACCTCTATGAGCTCCTCAACGTCCTCATCCACATCCAGGTTAAGGCTGTTTGCCATCTCATCTACAGCCTTATTGATTTTCGCAACCTCCTCATCCTTGGCAAATCCTTTGAAGTCATGGACAAAACTCTTAAGTGTCTTCTCCCAGATGTCATTCATATACTACTGGTGACATCACTCCAAGCCCAAGCAAAGAACTGATGCAATTATAGATGTTATAATCCTTCCAGAATGGCATCTGTGTTTTCTCAGAGTCTTCTCAGTTGCAGCAATAGCTGGGCAAAAGTCGTCTTCGGGTCGCAGGCCTTAAAAGCTTATGGATCCAACCAATGGATCAAAGAGGTGGTGTTTGAAGAGATAAATACCACTTTGATATTGGGATAAAGATCACCAATAAAGGGAGGATGTATTATCAGCATTATCAGCAATAAGCAAAATCTTGAAAGGTATGTTATTTTCCAAACTTACTTCTCTGTTACACTGGCATAGCAATTCAGGAGGGCATCTTGGAAGAGGAACTGTGTCATCAATGACTTCTAATAGCTCGTGTAGTACACTGGCAGTTTGTAATTATTGATATGCTCAAAGGCCCCGGGGTTCTCGTTGTGCCAGATTACAAAGGATTTTAATTGGTAGTTACAACATTGCTGCCAAGCAAGACTTATTCTGTCCTTAAAAGCCTTGAAACCTAGCATTGACTCTGCCTCTTTACAGACAAAAGTTCTTTCAGGCATTCGTTTCCAGAATAGGGACATTTCATCCACATTGAAGATTTGCTCTGGCAAGTAATTATCCTCCACAATCAGTATATCTAGAGAATTCAAAAATTCTTCAACTACCTTCATATTAGCACTTGCAGATTCACCATTCACGTTCACAGTATGTAATGAATAATGATTCCTTTTTTAAATTTCAAAATATTAAGGGGTACAAATGTTTTTGTTACATGGATACCTTTTACAATGCTTGTGTCAGGGCTTTTGCTGTGCCCATCATTAGAATAGTGCTCCCTTTACCCGATAGGTAACCCTCCCCCTTCATGAATTCCAATGACTTTTACATCTCTTTGTGCCTGTGTGTTCCTGTTGATTAGCTCCCAACTATTAGAGAGTACATGTGCTATTTGTTTTTCCATTCCTGAGATACTTCACTTAGAGTAATGGTCTCTAGTTTCATCCAAGTTGCTGCAAAAGATATTGTTTCATTTTTTAAGGCTGAGTAGTACTCCACAGTATGTATATGTGTGTGCGTGTGTGTGTGTGTGCGTGTGTATGTATGTCACATTTTCTTAATCCACTCATGAGTTGATGGGTACTTAAGTTGATTCCACATCTTTGCAATTGTGAATTGTGCTGTCACAATCATTCAAGTGCAGGTGTCTTTTTGATAAAAGGACTTCTTTTTCTTTGGGTAGAAACCCAGTAGTGGGATTGCTGGGTAAAATAATAAGTCTATATTTATTTCTTTGAAGTATCTCCAAACTGTTTTCCATGGAAGTTGGACTAATTTGCAGTCCCACCAGGAGTATCTAAGTATTCCTTTCTCTCTGCATCCATATAAGCATCTATTGTTTTTTGACTTTTTAATAATGGTTATTCTGACAGCATTAAGATGATACCTCCTTGTGGTTTTAACCTGTATTTCCCTGATGATTAGTGATGTTGAGCATTTCTTCATATATTTGTTGGCCATTAGTCTATCTTCTTTTGCAAAACTTCTGTTCTTGTCTTTTGCCCACTTTGTAATGGGGTTGTTTATTTTTTTCTTTGTAGCTTCTGAATATTAGCCCTTTATTGGATGTATAGTTTGTGAATAATTTCTCCCATTCTGTAGGTTGTCTATTTACTCTGATGATTATTTCCTTCACTGTGAAGAAAATTTTTGATTTAATCAAGTCCCATTTATTTATTTTTGTTTTTGCTATATTTGCCTTTGAGTGTCTTAGTGATAAATTGTTTACTTATGCTGACATCTAAAAATGTTTCTATACATTTTCTTCCAGAATTTTTATGGTTTCATGCCTTACATTTAAGTTTGGATTTGTCTATCTTGAATTCATTTTTGTATATGGCTAGGGATAGGGTCCTGTTTCATTCTTTTGCTTGTGGCTATCCAGTTTTCCTAGCACCATTTATTGAATAGGGCTTCCTTTCCCCAATATGTTTTGTTGTCTGCTTTGTTAAAGATAAGTTGGTTGTAGATAAATGGTTTTATATCTGGATTCTCTATTCTGTTCCATTGGTCTATGCCTCTACTTTTATACCAGTACCATGATGTTTTGGTTATAGCATGGCCTTGTAGTATAATTTGAAGTCTGGTAATGTGATACCTCCAGATTTTATTTATTTATTTATTTATTTATTTATTTATTTTGCTTAAGATTGCTTTGGCTATTTGGGCTCCTCTGTGGTTTCAAATGAAGAATAGAATTGTTTTTTCTAGATCTGTGAAATATGACATTGGTATTTTGTTGGGGATTGCATTGAGCCTGTTAATAACTTTGGGTAGTATGGACATTTTAACAATGTTGATTCTACCAATCCATGAACATGTAACATTTTTCCATTGTCATCTGTGATTTCTTTCTTCACTATTTTGTAGTTGTCCTTGTAGAGATTTTTCACCTCCTTGGTTTAATATATTCCTAACTATTTTATTTTCTTCATAGCTATTGAGAATGGTATTGAGTATTTGATTTTACTCTCAGGTTGACTGTTATTAGAATGTAACAATGCTACTGATTTGTATATGCTGATTTTGTAACCTGAGACTTTGCTGAATTTATTTATCAATTTAGGAGTATTTAAGGTTTTCCAGATACAACAACACATTGTCAGACAACAGGGATAATTTGACCTTCTCTTTGCTGATTTGGATACCCTTTATTTCTTTTTCTTGCTTAATTGTTCTGGCTAGGACTTCCAGGATTATGTTGAACAGAAGTGGTGACGGAGGGCATCCTTGACTTGTTCCAGTTCTTAGGGTCTTAGGGGGAATCCTTTCAACTTTTTCCCATTTCGTATAATGTTGACTGAGGGTTTGTAAAGTATACCTTTTCTAATTTTTAGGTATATTCCCTTTATGCCTAGTTTGTTAGATTTTTTTTTTTATTTTGAAAGTGTGCTGGATTTTATTAAATGCTTTGTGGACATCTATTGAAATGATTATATGGTTTTTGTTTTTGCTTCTCTTTATGTGGTGAATCATGTTTATTGATTTGCATTTGTTGAACCATCCTTGTATCCCTGGAATGAAATCCACTTGTTTATGGTGAATTATTTTTTTGATGTGCTGTTGAATTTAGTTTACTGTATTTTGCTAAGGATTTTTGTGTTATAATTATATTCATAAGGGAGATTGGTCTGTAGTTTCTTTTTTGTTGTTATGTCCTTTCCCGGCATTGTAATTAAGGTGATACTGGCTTTGTAAAATGAATTAGGAAGGATTTCCTCCTCTAGATATTACGGAATAATTTCTGTAGGATAGGTACCTGTTTTTCTTTGTAGGTCTGGCAGAGTTTGGCTGTGAATCCATCTGGTCTGGGACGCTTTTTTTTATTGGGAGTTCTTTATTACTGTTTCAATCTTGCTGCTCATTACTTGTATGTTCAGGATTTCAACTTCTTTCTGATTCAGTCTTGGGAGGTTGTGTGCTTTGAGTAATTTATCCATTTCTTCTATGCTTTCTAGTTTGTATGCCTAGAGATTTTTTCATCATATTCATGGATGATACTTTGTATTTCTGTGGTATCACTTGTAATATCTCCTTTTTCATTTCTAATTGAGCTTATTTGGGTCCTTTCTCTTTGTTTCTAGTTAACCTAGCTGGAGGTCCATCAATTTTCCTTATCTTTTCAAAGATTCTTTATATTATTAATTATTTTTTTTTGGTTTTCATTTCATTTAGTTCTTCCCTGAGCTTTGTTATTTATTTTCTTCTGCTGGCTTTGGGTTTGGTTTGCTCTTCCTTTTCTAGCATCTTATGAAATTAGGTTATTAATCTGTGATCTTTCTATCTTTTTGATATAATTGTTTAAGGATATGAATTTTCTCCTTTGGACTGCTTTTACTGTATCCCATAGATTTTGATAGCTTGTGTTCCCTTTGTTATTCCATTTGAGAAATATTTTGATTTCCATCTTAATTTTGTCATTGAGCCAAGGATCATTCAGCAGCACGTTGTTTAATTTCTGTGACTTTGTGTCAATTTGAGTGTTTCTCTTGGCATTAATTTGTAGTTTTATCCCACAGTGGTCTGAGAAGATACTTGTTATGATTTCAACTTTTTTGAATTTGCTGACATATGTTTTGTGGCCTAAGATATGATTAATCTTGGAGTTGCAAAAAAAAAATAGAAAAAAGTGATTAATCTTGGAGAATGTCTTATGTACTGATGAGAAGGATGTATGTTCAGTAGCTTTGGGGGCAATGTTTTATAAATGTCTGTTAGGTCCATTTGTTCTAGAGCCCCATTTAATCCAGTGTTTCTTTATTGATTTTCTGTCCAGCACTGTCAGTGGGGTGTTGAAGTCCCTGGCAATTACGATGTTACTGTTTATCTTTTTGCTTAGATCTATCGGAGTTAATTTATGAATTGGAAGTTCCTGTGTTCCCCTTACCATTATATAATCAACCATCTTTGTCTTGTTTTTGCCATTGTTGATTTAAAGTCTATTTTATCTGATGCAAGAATGGCTACACCTGCTCTCTTTTTGTTTTTGTTTCCATGAAATATTGTATTTCATCACTTCACTTTGAGTCTGTGTGAGTCCTTGACGGTTAGGTGTGTTTGTTGGAGACAGCAGGTACTTGAGTTGTGAGTTGTCATCCTTTCAGCCAGTCTATGTCTTTTAAGTGGGGCACTCAGACCATTCAAATTGAGTGTTAGTACTGATATGTGGGCTGCTGTTCTGTTCATCAGTTGGGTGATACCCTACTGTTTTGTTTTCCCTCTTGTACTATTGTTTTATAAGTACTGTGAACTTTACTTTTGGGTGTTTTTATACTGACGGGTATCTATTGTGCTGTTTCATGTATAATGCAGTTCTAAGTATTTCCTATAGGGCAGGTCTAGTAGTTACAAATTTCCTTAGCATTTGCTTGTCTGGAAAAGTTTTTATTTCTCCATCCATTTATGAAACTTAGTTTTTCAGAGTACAAATTTCTTGTCTTGCAGTTGTTCTATTTAGGAAGACTAAAAATGAAACCCTAATCCCTTTTGACTTGTAAGGTCTCTGCTGAGGAGTCTGCTGTTAGCCTGTTGGGCTTTCCTTTGTAGGTTAGTTGTTACTTTCATCTTGCTGCTTGTAGAATTTTCTGCTTCAAAGACAATTTTTTCCTTGTCTTTGGCCAAGTTGATGACTATGTGTCTTGAAGATGTCATATTTGCTATGAATCTTCCTGGTGTCCAGTGACCATCTTGTTTCTGAATATCTGAATCTCTGGTGATACTTGAAAAGTTTTCCTCAATAATTCCCCCAAATAGATTTTTCATGATTTTTGCTCTTCCTTCTTTTCCCTCAGGAATACCTATAATTTGTATTTTAGTTCATGACACATAGTTCCATATTTACCTAAGTGATGGTTTATTCTTCTTTATTCTCTTTTTTGCATCTTTGACTGCATTAGTTAAACAGCCTTGTCTTCAAGCTCTGAGATTCTTTCTTCTGCTTGGTTTAGCCTGTTGTTGAAGATTTCTGCTGTATTTTGAAATCCTCTAAATAACTCTTTCATTTCTTTAAAGTTCTATTATCCTTTCTTATGTTGTCTAGCTCTTTTTCATTTCTTTTATTGATTTAATGAAACTTTTTTTTGGTTG